>LD699455.1:2080166-2098293 GCA_003118335.3 Papilio memnon
CTTTTTATTAAAAAAGGAATTATTCAAAAATATGCTGTAATTGCTGACATCTTAGGCAACACAGTGTGTGTTTATGCTTTATTATAATAGTATAGATATATTACAATTTCATAAGTCGAATATATCTGTTATAGATAACTTATACTAATCGCTTTTAGGGTTAAGATATTCAAATGGTAACACCTAATAAACTTAAATAAATTGGTAAATTATATTTAATAGCGTAATATTAGTAATGGATAAAGTATGTAACATTAATGTTAATCAATTTGATAATGACAATTAAGATAAAATATGCTATAAGTAAGTTTTATTTTTTTTTTACCTATGTTATCTGCTTTATAACTTGCTAATTACCACGACTTTAGACGGGTCAAAGACATCGTACAATCAAAACAGCATTACTTGTTTCGTATAAAGGTTTAAGAATCATTAATGACCTGAAATCACTCTTAAATTACGCGTCCCGTCGCGTCGTCCGGATCAATCTATCACGTCTCAGACGAAAAGTTGCCGAAATGAAATTATTCAACATAAAAAAGACGCCCGCGGTGACATCAGCGAATTTGGCTGTCAAATTGCAAGCCATTGAATTCTCCAACTTCGTACAAAAAATCTACAATACAGATGCATTTGCAAAAAAGCTTTTCAAGAGCTTTTAAGATTTACTAACACTTGACGTAACTATTTCTCGATTTATATGGCCTATCAATTCTTCAATACAAAGCTTCCCTCCTCTGAGACCTCTCTTTTTGAGTTTGCAATCTTTCGCAACCTTTGTTCCAATAGACATTCAACATACGTAGATATGGAACTTTTTAAATCTCTACATTAATGCGTGTCTCTACACACTTACGGCAGGAACTTAACATCATCGAGGAGTGAAAAAAATGCAATCAATAATTAAAATAATGAAAAACAATATCGTCCAGTTATCTTTATAAGTTAACCGTAAAGTGCTGGAACACGTTTCTGCCAGCACTGCACGGGCCTTTAGGCGCAACATCAATTTTTGTTGATCGTGCTCGAATCGCCTAATTTAAGCCCGCACTTGATTAATTGCAAATTAAACTGCCCTCCGCGGTGGTTCACCAGTCGGTATGACTTTATTGAATTTCATGCTCAAAGATTTATGCATCGGGACCTTGAATTTATTATGATCAAATGCGGACCGAGGAAAATTACAGAACGTTAATTCAACAATATCTCAAGGAATTTTGTACCAAATCGTATTCAACTTAGTAAAACTTTCGTGAGACATTATACTATATGAGTTAGAACACGGCTAAACTCACATGAAAACACTCCTAGCGAATAAAGCCGGTAACCACTCACCCTGAAGAAGGACCCCTGACGGGACTGAAACTGGTCGGTACCTACACCGGAGTGTTTTCACGTGAGTTTAGCCGTGTTATAACTGATATACAAATCGTATTTATAGTATAAGGAGATAAGCGGTAGCTGGGTTTCGCCAAAATGGCGAAGAGACTGCTACCTATAGAGATCCGCATTAAAAGATGCATTGCCTACCTTCAATCACCAACCTTTAATTACAGGTGTAGTCATTTATTCTTTATTTTTGCTAACTTCATTTATTAATTATATTTTTACAACCTGTCTAAAAGTTTTTACGTCTTCTTTTTAAGATAACTATGTCATTTCGTTACGATAATCTTTGAACATCAATCTATCAGCTATTCTGGCCATTCGTCACACAAGTTAATTAACAATATCTCAGCTGTTCATTAATAAAGGCCCAGCAAGCTCCGCATTTGGCACGTGTAAATAAAGGCAGACGCGAATAAAGTCCGTTGAAAATCACCTTTATTACACTTCCTCGTCATAAATCTCATCGTGTAATTATATCGGCTACTCTACTATTTATTCCTTTTTTTTTACCAGAATAGTCATTTGTTACCGGTTATATACCAGTTTAATGGTTGGAAAAATCATAAAGTAGCATTCATTAAAAAATCAAACGACAAGTAATCAGGAATATAAAAAAAATGTGTTTGTACAATAAAAATTATTCCATTATATAATACCATATTTGTATAATATATAATTGCTCTCCTGTCAAATTACTCTTTTCTTAGACCTAAATGATGGAAAGGGGAAATGGATTTGACGGAGTAGGAGACGCGTAAGATGGGGAAATATCTTTATTTGCGTCCCCTTCTAAGTTGATTAAAGGTAGGCATCTACAATTGCTGATGTCTATGCTCTGCGGTGTTTTCGCTATTTTTTTGTAATGTCTCTAATTATCTATTTCCAATAAACGATGAATTCAAATAATCGATGTTTCAGTTAATTCTATTTTGTTTTAACGGCTGTTTGTTACAGAACCCTGTTCAGAGAAATTTGGCTCATTGAATACATGAAGTTTACTTTGGAGCCTCGCCACCTACTGCTAAAGCTCCATTTCTCAGTATTAATACTAGTACAAGTAACTAGCTGTGCGAAAATTCATTTACAATAATAGAATTTGATTCACTACGAAAATTAAATATTGTATGATCTACAGAACTTCCTAACTAAGCGAAATAATCATTACGGTAGAAGTTATTCTTTAAAAAAAAAATCTATTAATTTTGAAACCACAAGATCCAGCAATCCATTTGAGAACCGTTTCGAACTTCACCGACTTACTTTATTAAAGTTATATACTTTATTAGTAAAGGAATTAAGAAATAACTGATTGGACGAGTCAGAAATTCCACAGCATATAGAACTAAGTACATAAATCCTGTCTATGCTCCTAAAAAGTCTATGAGCAGTCTAAAAAATGTTAATGTAAGTTCAACAAACAAATTACACATTTATTGAGACAAGAAATGAGATCAAAAGTGACCCGGCAATATCAAGCCTATTGCTGTCTTGATAGCCCAGAAAATTTTATTGCATCCAGATTGCGGAAAAAAATCTCAAACCCGTCGATCAGGTTTCGAACTCACTAAATTAGTTTGATGCGTTGCAATCGTTTGACTGTCGTTATTATAAATTAAAAAGGTTAGGTTTTAATTATGTAGGCTATTTTTAATTGTTGTTATGGTTAAGATTTTTAATTACAGCGTTTCAAAGCTAATTTTTTTGTTCGTGTAATATAATACAATAGTGGAAATAATAAAACTAAGTACATAAAATACTTAAAAATAGTATTTATACAACCCTAAATGTGTTTACAGGTGTATGAAAACGAAAGTGAATTAAACGTGCATTGTAGTTAATTGGCTAAAATTATCAATAACATGAATAAGTACAACGATTACGAATATATAATTTCAAATGTTACCAATTCAGTATTCAAGATACAAAAAATATAAAAATTGAACCAAATTGGCGCTTAGTTTTAACTTGAAGCTTTTATCCCTAAAAGGCAATATTCATGCAAGTAATGATCACATAACTTCAAATGAAATACCACATATTTCAGTCGAGAAACAAAGTATTAAAAGCGAGAAAACTTTAAGATGTCTAAGTTACTACCGCTTTTGACATAACCTCTTAGCCGTTCGTATACAATTAGAGGGGACTTAAATAGATATTTTTTATACATTTTCAGATTATTATTAATAGTTTATGTGATCAGTAAACTCACCACCAAGAATCGGTGATGGGCGCTAGCAGCAGCAAGCATGCGGCGATGAGCACCGGCCGCATCGCTCGCCGGACATCACTGGCCGACCACCCCGCCCCTAGCCCTCGCCTCTCTAATCCTTACTGAACACATACCAGTCCAATAACAATGCTCGAAATCTCGTGATAATTCTCAAAGTTATCGTTCGATGTACTTCGAAAAACAGTACCGAATTTCGCGGCGTTGCGTGAGTGGTTCCCTGCCGGCGGGAGCTCCCAGAGCAGACTGACGTTCACCTGCGCCCACCCCGGCCGGCGCACGCGCACCGCAAAACGATTTTCGCGCTATTTTGACTAATATTTAACGGATTAGCCTCTACTTTTAAACACATTTAGAGCCTGACAAACATACGATATTAGGAATAGTGTAGGCGATATATTTTAAAACTTACGACCGATCCACAAACGGGGCCCCAATAATCGAGACGGGGTATAATTAAATACGCGATTTGTTGGGCTTTTCAAAACTCGTGTTTGTAATACCAATTTAAAACTGATCGAACTTCTAAATTTTGTTAATTATCAGTCCCGCGGCTATATTTGGCATTTATATCGAGCCGTGGGCTAAAATTGATACAAAATTTTTGCATATATAACAATTAGTGGATATGTGATGAAGTTTAGTGGCGTCTGCAGACGATAATAGTCCCAATTACATTCGAATAAGTTTGTTAATTGACCGTTAAGGGTTCGATGGTTGATTGAATGGTGTGCACGGATATGCATAGTTGTCGGTGCAGCTCTTCGGCTTTCAGTACGGTAATAGTAATACAAAACAGACACTCTCTGAATGGGAGCGAGTGATGGACAGTGAGGCGTACGGTACACATTTATTATTAGAACACACGTGCGAAACGCTAATTGTGTTAAACAAACAATCGCGTGTACATGCACCTGACGCCACTAACATGAACTGACGACTTGACGAGGCGTGACAAATATAATCTTTTTTTTTAATTATATTTAAAACTACACTACCTTATAACATTCATTCAACGAATACAGTTAGTAACAGCGTCTATACTTACATTTTATTTTAGACGAAATGTATTTAAATAAGCAAACGGAGTACATTATTAATGTCTTTAGAGAGACAGTGTTCGCTCAGAAGCTATGTAACTTCAGATCTAGGAGTCAAATGTTTGGACATGAACATGACAGCCATTGATCTAGGGGGCGAGCCGATGATCAAGGGGAGATGACTACTGGTAAAAAATATTTGTTATTCCAAAAAGAGAGCTTATCATTATCTGTACTGACAAGATGGGTCTAGATTAGTTAAAGGTATTTTTTATTCTTTCAATAATTTATATAGATATATATTTTGTTGACTCTCTAGGGCAGAACAGCTGAGGTCCCATGGTCCCATGGTGGGTGAACCTTATTTTACTTGTTTCGACTTAATCAACTAATTTGGTTTAAATTTTGATATTTTATTTACAAACTAACTTCCGCCCGCGACTCCGTCCGCGTGGAATACAAAAAACAAAAGCAAGTAGCCTATGTGTTCTTCCAGACTATCCTCTACATCTATGCCAAATTTCATCCACATTCATTCAGCCGTTTAGGCTACAAACTCTAACAATCATCCATCCATCCATCCAAACTTTCGCATTTATAATATTAGTATGAAGTATGATATGATAATATAATAGAGCTTTAAAAATGACACGCACTAATGATTTTTCACTCAACACTTTCATAAAAAAAATATTAAAGCATCTTAGAAGTGAATTAAGCGTGCTATAATTCATTCCCAAGCAATAACTCTCCGATAATATTTCTCATATAAAACTAATAAAAACAATTTCAGAGCTATAATATTTCATTAATTTTCATAACAAATGTCTGATAGGTCATATAAAAATTTCAAACATAAAGTAAGGTGGGGCTTAAAATGCTGCTAAAACAGCCATTAAAGTGATAAATGTATTTTATTGAACTGTTAACGTCAAAAGCGATGTTGCTTGTAAACATTCTGTATTTATGAGGCCACAAATGTGTAGCGAAATCGCCTGCATTGAATATATGTGCCTTTTTTCAGACGTTCACCGTTTCCAAGACGGCTTTATTTACATCGATTGGCCGTTATTGCCTAAACACTTTTTGCATGACTTAACATATAGTTAACATTTATTAGTCTATTGAACTTCGCCAGTGGCAAAGAATATACGTCACTTTTCTGTCATATCCATACCCTTCTTGTATGTAATATATAGACTATGTTATTCAGTGACAATGTAATTTTCTGATAGCGATAGAATTTTTGAAATCGGTTCAGTAGTTTCGGAGTATTCATTAAAAAGAATCAAATATTTCCTCTTTATAATATTTGTATAGCTAACTGAATTCGCTGATATGGCGAAGCGACCGCTGTCCATAGACATTCGCAATTACAGATGTTGCAATATCAATTCTTTAATTAAATTCAAGGCTGAAACATTGTAGAAAATGTTAACCGGATAAATTATGTAAACGATCAACTATTTACAATAGAATAAAAGTTATGAAATAATTGTTTACAATTTGTATACAGTTTTCAAAGGAATATTCCAGGTTACGTGCTGCTCGCTTCTTTAAGCAACATCAAAGAATCATTACCACAAAGCATTGTTTGACAAGAATTCGACAAAGGATATTCTCACACCGCGATTATTACAAGTTATATTTCGACCTAACTCTATATTCCCACAGAGTAGAAGACTTTAGACATTTCTTTTATACAATTAAAATGAAAACACAATACTATAAAACCCTTGATAGAAGCAATTTTATCGTATAAATATCGATATGTTCGCAAGGACAATACAACACTATGTCATGATTTAATTATGACAAACTAGCGTTCGCCCGCGTCTCCGTCCGCTTGGAGTTAAACAAAAGGAGTATCCTATGTGTTCTTCCAGACTATCCTCTATGTCTTTGCCAAATTTCATCGAGATCCGTTCAACCGTTTAGACTACAAACTCTAACAAACATCCATCCATCCATCTAAACTTTGGCATTTATAGTATGATAAACAAAAATCACGTTCAACAAGAAATTGAATAAAATTTAATTAAAGTTCGTCTTTAGTTCCAATGATATTTTTGCAGTGTATTGTTTGACAAATTAAATTTAATTAAATGAGATATTTTTATTTTTGACCGACTTCCCAAGAGAAGGAGGTATTCAAGTCGTCTGTATGTTTTTTTTTTATTTATTTATATTTTTTATGTGTGTTACGCGATAGCTCCGGCCCTGGTGGACCGATTTTGAAAATACTTTTTTATTTATCCGAAAGGTAATGCTTGCAGGTGGGTCCCATTTTAATAATAAATATAATAATATCATTGTAAGCATATTTGTATAACAAATATATTTAAGAACTCTATTACTATAAAATCATTCACCATTCAAATAGTGATGGGCGATCATTTGTTTATGATCATACCTTTCGTTGGTAGAAGCGGGTCTTCATACAATACCGCATGCTCTTGTCACGGTAAACTAAATAAGCCCTCTCAGGTGCTCGGCTCTAGAATGCAAAGGGCTAACACTCTCGAGCAAACAAAACGCCTCGAGTGCTCTCCTGTTAAAACGATTCCGATGTCCGAGTCAACGCATCGACTTTTTTGCCACTTGACCGTAAAGCTAACAAATCGATTGATATGTTTAAGTAGCCCTGGCAATCATAGCTAAGTAATTCAATTTTAAGAATAATAAAGTTTATGGTTGAGTTAAACACAAGTGAAAATTTTTATTCAAGTAGTTAGATGAACCAAGGAATGAACAATTACAATAAATCAATATTTATAGCCTGTCCTGTCAATATTAGAGCGATCCAAAGGACCTTAAAACGATAAGTTGTATAAAATTTCCAATTAATAGCGACTCATTCAACTAAAAATATCCAACAAATCAATTAAAGCAATGCAAAGAATTTATTCACTTTTAGTGAAGTATCTGTATTTTTACATCGATATAATTTCAATTTAATCGATATAAATAATTAAACGTGAAAAAAAATTAAGTTTCCAACTAACTATCAACTATCGTTCACAGAAAATATATTGCTTAGTAGAATTAGTTCTTACTAACTATAACACAGAGTGTAACATTAATTAATTGTAACATCACCGTGATCTAAACAATCAAGATAAATTTTCAAGTTAAGCCCAATCGTGGTAAGAAACTCGTTTTCTTGTGAAATTTGTATTAATCAAGATAAGTATAACACATGAAAAGTTGTGCTTATCTTCTTATGGCTGAATGACAATTTATCGATATTTAATTCCGAGATCAGAGCACAACACTAATGTTATCTCATCATCGATTAAAACATTTTGATTAGCTTTCAACTTACGAGCTATGTCATAATCTGTGATCTGAGAAAGATCGTTTCAATACTAAAATGAACTTAAAACATAATACGCTTACGGATCGATTCAGATCTTGATATGAAATTCCATACATTAGACGCTTAATATGGTACTAGATAGCTGTAACACAATGAGACGTGATGCCACCCCGGTCAAGTGACTGTGCGGGAATGGGTATCGATAGTGATCTCAGATCTCGATGTCGATATGTCTCGCCGGCGAACACCCGACAGCCCTATTGAAATTGTAAGCTTGACGAAAAATTTAATGAATTGTGACTTATAATGACGCGTGTAGAAAGGATATTGACTGCGGACAGTCTAATGGAAGGACAGTGAAGATGTGTTCAGAGTTACAGTGGGTTTTTTTCATATTCAAATACCTTGTTGTGCGTGAATTGAATGTGTCGTGTGTAAACTAAATATTGCGTTTATCTTTAATCTTGACTTGTCAATGAACTATATAAAGAACCTCGATATTTTTTACTGTACTTCTTGTTGCAAAGAACATTGACATTCTGTTACACAACATCCATGAGACATGGTACAATCTGGGCTTTCAAGTTTATTTAGAAATGCACCTAAGTTTTGATAAGCAATTAATGATAGCGGATGAGTAAGCGATAACGTAATCCGTTTGGCGACCTATTTAACCTGCTATCGAAGATCAAAGGAGATGTTACAATGGGCAAAATGTTTCTGAACGTCTGTTTACGTTATCATATCGGCAAGTTTATATTTTTCTGTTATAAGATTACAATATTCTTCTTTGAGACACAAGAAAGAGAAAAACATACAACTAATAAACTGTTTTGAAAGAATTGCACTAATTAGAAAAGTTTATTAATACACATACATTTCTCAAATCATTGTAATACGCTAAATGCTATAAAATTGTTAGTATACCATTTATGATATTTTTTTCAATTCTCATAGTAAACTTTATTAAACAGCGACTTAAGTAATGTTACAATAAACTCAGTGCACGATAATGCAAAGTAAATTGTTTTTACTGCCGTCTCGATCGGATTGAATTGTGAAATAATTAGTGCCCCCTTAAAAATACTCATTTACTACGCGTGATAAATGTTTACGAGTTATTGTTCCTTGATGTAACGAAAGAAACATATGGAACTTCCTTCTTGAAATTGTTTTCACTCAATTCCTAACGAATATAAAGGAAGTGTTTTAATATTTTTAGTTTTTATGTTAAATTACACTACATTAATACAATTTGTTAAAAAAACTAATGTTTAGCCATTTACAGTAGCTGTCCTAATTTTCCTTTACTACCAGGTTACTCATATCTACTTTCTCTTGGCTTACGGTCTCTAGTACGTGTTTTTTTATTATGAACTAAAATTAGACCTACAAACTAGAGTTAAACGTCTGGCAATATGCCTAAAGTAATAATAATCTAGTGTGGACATCTAATACACTCGTACCTGTTGCATCTCACCGTGAACGCCTCATTAAATATGTGGCACAGATTATATTTAAATTACCGCTATTTAATCTGATTCGTATATTTCAACACGATTAGAATAATGTTTCTGTAACAAGTATTTGAAATTTTATTTCAAATGTGACAACAGCACACTACCCTTATCTAGGACAATTTCTTGTAGGAAATGAAACCATAGGTAAAAGGTCGTAATGTTTTTTTCTTCTATTGGCCTATAACATCTTGGTATTTCATAAGCAAGTCCGATTCTATCAAATATGTTGTTTTGGGGTAATCACGTCTTATGATTTTGTTTTCAACGTTGTAAATCCTTACTCTCTAAAAAGTTCATTCATCGCATAGAACCTAATGAGTATTTGTACATTACGGTCATTTAGGAAAGTTTTGATAACATAATAGTTAAGTTAAGGTTAATTAACGTTTTACCTAACAATGAGAATACCAATCTAGAAACTAAAAAATAATTCATTTATTACTAATTGTTATAATGAGATCCATATCATTCTAACGGACGCGGTAAAGTACAAGAGCGTTAAAACAACGGTGCTACAAACGCTAACCAATAATTTCTTAATAACGCAGAATAATATTTTATTAGTGCCAGTTCGCGGTGAAATGAGTTAGTTAATTAGTTGTGTTTAAACAATGGTGGTTGACCCATTGAGCGTGCCTTGCTTTACGTGCGGCTAATTAAATAAAATGAAACTCCGACATTACTAAATCACAATATGAATATATTTTTTTTTGTGTCGGAGGGAAATCTTCAAAAGACACCTTGCCCTCTGGGGGAAGGCAGGGTTATGTAGGATTTGACTCACTAAAACCCCCTTGGAGGCCAACCTCTAGTAACATAGTCGAAGGTTCCGGGATCTCCAAGGAACACACCGGAACCTTCGGCACTCAAACTCTCCCTGTGGCTCCACGATGTTACGGCAATAAAGGACCACTCTATGTTACCGTCTTCCCGGGATGGTTTTGATAGTCTATTAGGGCCCCCACTATGATCTGAATATACCTAAAGAAATTATTTTGTTGGTCTCAACGCTAATTCATATCTTGTTTTTCTTTCTTTCATTGTCTCTCTTACTTTAGGATTTCTGTTCCACATTACGCTAGTCAAATATCTTGTAACTACCTACTGTAATTGTCCATATTTTTTTTTAAAGTTAAGAATTAAGATATTTCTTAGATACATAACAATGTACTGCCTCGATATAAATTTAACGGATGACTAAGCGATTGAATTTTGTTGGAATTTATGTGCGAATTCGGTTAATTTGTTTCATTCCCATGGCCGCAGGAATTCTTGGCTTAACTTCGTTCGGCGCTTTGTTCTGATGTCACCTACCGCATTCACATGGAATAAAAATTATTGGAATTTAACCATATTTGTTAGATTCGCTAGATTAAAAAAAGTTCCTGAGCTAAATATTTACTACAAAAATAAGATATAATAAATGAATGTAAATTATTGGCCCAAAATGATAAAAAAAACTACAAAAAGAATTGCACTGCCCGGGAATCGAACCCGGGTCGCAAGAATGGGAGTCTTGCATGATACCACTACACCAGCAGTGCTTGTATGGCAAACTTGAAAATCATTTATGTATTTCACTGGATTCAAGAAATAATGTTTAACATGATATAAACATTAGACTAGGGAACCATCAAAACACAACTTCAAGACTTATGTAGAATGAAAATGGAGAGTACATGTTTATATTAAATGATCTCGCTAATAGACTATTTTCTTTATGGACGTTATATAAGTAATTTTAGATTCTGGATAAATCAATTTAAATTAGCAACATTATTTCTAGTTCCAAAAACCGATGCTCCTACATTCTTACGCACTTTGTAAACATCTTAAAAATTCTGCGAAATTAAATTAGACGTGAAATTTATTTTAAATTAAATTAAAAAAATAATTGGAATAACAAGCACTCCTACACCCCGTCGGGCGCGCGCCGCACCGGACGCCTTGTGTAAACACAGAGATCCATCGCGCGTAATAAAAACGCTGTAAAATTTTGATGTTCAATTCAACATCATCCATCCTTTTCGGTTTTCTAGCAAATAACATCTCCATCCCGCTCTCCTAAGAATGGCTTAGATTATCAATGCACTTTACACAAAGCAGAAGTCCCGAAGCACGTCTGACGTTAATGTGACTTTGAAAGTAAATCTTGTAGGTTTAGTGCGTGATAACTGGCGCGAGGATGAGGTGTCAAGTGATAAAAATAATAGAGATACAGAACTAGACTAAACTAAAGCGATGATGAACAACGTCTATGTCGTTAGGATGAACAGGAACAGCTACGTAAGTTGTTGATTACCATCTCAACCTTTCAACGAAAAAGAACTCCGAGTCGAGTTTATTGTTTGCCTTTATAAACCGTAGGTTTCTACTGATGGCACCCCTATACAAAAGCATGTTGCTATTTCAGTTTTTCTGAAGATAATGTGAAGGTCGATGAAATGTTCTTGTTCAGGTATTTTGACTGCGAAATCCTCAATATTATTAATACCATATCGAAGAAGCTAGTAACAGTGGTAGACTAACAACAACTTCGTACTATTGGGCCGCCTCGCCTGGTACACACGACCACAAAGAAGACAGGCGTGAAGTAGAAGCAATTCCACGTTTCTTCTAATTCTCGCATAGGTCTTATTTTAGTCCTTTTCCTTTCCACCAATTTCTTATAAGGAAATGATAGCAAGGGAATGTGGATTGGCAGTGAAGTGAACATATAGGAAAGGGAAGTGTTCACTTTCGGTGGCTTCCCTGCTCTGTAGGTTAAAGGTAAGAATCGCGTCTTCATTTGTTTTGGGTAGCGGTTTCAGCGCTGTCTGTAAATCTAGGTGGCCTTTTCTCGTCTCCCACGTTATAATAAAACACATATTGAAAAGGTACACATTAGTACATTTTAAGATGTACTCGTATTGTACAACGTGTAATACATGGATGAATTCTTAATGGATGTAAAATTTGCATTCTCACTCTCGTATAAAGCAATTTACTCATTAAATTAAAACGCACCTGTCTCCCACGTATCGAAAGGCTCGACTTTTAGCGCGGGCTTTAGGTAACGACCCCTAGATTCTTATCGCATTACCAATTTCATCGGAATGCGAGCGGCCCGGCGCGGATCGATATAATTTCCAACCTAATGGATCGCTAATAGCCCAACCTAATGACGACTAAAATACTGCAAAATTTATAAAAACTCAATTAAATTGTGCTCCTAAATAAACAAACTGGAATTTAGTGTAACTTTTAAATCCGTGTTGGGTTAATTTAGTACTTTATAACATAAAAAAATCTTTGAAACCTTTTTTACCTGTAAAATATTTAATATTTTAAACACCTAAGCAATTTCGTGTAATCTGAATGATCAATTAATAACAAAAAAAATATCACAACACAAGTACTAAGTTTACACAATATCACTTTTTTTCCAGGACACCATCGCTTAGGTAAAGGCGAGATACATGTACCAAACGTGTAATAAAATCTAGCCATCTAACTCGCGTGATTTATTTTCTTGTCTTGTATGGATTATAACTTCAGTGTCGTCATAAATGTACCTAAAATGTTGTTAACCAATACCAGCGAGTAAAAAATATCCAGGAATGAAAGTGGCATTTTAGCGGCGCGAACTTTACAAAGCTTCAGTGTGAAATCGTATTAAATTAGTCATCGATGTCATTAAGGCTTAACCGATTAGTCATTTCACTTAGTTTTTCGACGTTAATCAAACTTTTAGCTTTGTTGTAGTTACACTGCTGATTTTGAACTTTTAATTAAAACTTTAAAATGTTATCTTGAATAATGCATAAATTGTATTAACTAAATGTTTTAGTCTATGTATTTTAATGAATAATAAGAAACTAGCTGTTCCCGTGCGGCTTTATTCGCGCGATATTTCTCATTTATTCCTAAAATCTGGCCACCTCAAAATCTTTCTCGCAGAGCAGTTTTATTCAATTTATCCACCCCCTAAATTAAAAAACGTGAAAATATATACTTAGCCTATAAACTAACGTAAGTGTAGGACTATTTTTATTAAAATGCTGTAATTGGTGACATCTTACATAACAAAGAAGTGTGTTTTTACGCTTTATTATTTTAATATAGATATATGTAAAAAAATGAATTTACCTGCCAGTCTAACTTTTCTTGTCAATCATTTTGTTTCTGTTAATGTTGAAGAATACGAAGAAGCTGCGAAACAAAAAAAAATAAGTCACAACAGAAATTGACAGAGTAAAAAGAAACATCAAAGTGAATACAAAAGCGAGCGTAAAACCGAATGACTCAGCCGACTCCCAGACTAATACAAAAATTAAATGAAATTTAATAATACGGACGCAAACCAACACCGACAATTACCCAATAATCGTTGTAATACCACCCAAATTAATAGTTACTCCGTCACTTCAGAGAGTTCTCACGAACGGATTGACATGATTATTAATATCGGACGTCTCGAAGGAGGAGCGATTGACACATTAATATACCGATAACAAACTTATAAAATAACTGTAAGATACAAAAAAGACCTTATTTCACTAGTAATAAAGATGAATCCACTCGCAGATTAAAAGTTTGTGCGATATCAAGCGATCGTATCAGTGAATCGGTCCGTGAGACCACAATTTTCAAGCGTCACAGACTATAAGACAGTGATTTTGACGTGTCATAACTTAATTATTTGCGTGACATTGCCGAATAAGAAGATGATTTTTAGGCTTAAAACCTTTTTAAAAATTATCTTCGTCAAATATAATGAGACACATTTTTCAAAGTGGTTTGAGCACTTGACTTGTAATCCACAGGTCTTGGGTTTGAATCCCGCCTTGTAGCAATGTGCTTTTCGAATTTTCACATGTACATAATTTACCCGACGTTCTTACGGTGAAGGAAAACATCGTGATGCAACCTGCAAATAGCGGGGAAGAAATTCAAAGATATGTGTGAAGTCAACCAACCCGCATTGGGCCAGCGTGGTTGACTGTGGCCTAGTCACCCTAACTTAGGGTAGGCTCCGAGCCCCTCGGTGGGGACGTAGTGAGCTGGTGATGATGATGATATTTTTCAAAAGGCAAAGGGGTATGGTCTAGTATGTGACGCGTCGTTGATTTAGTTCCGTTTTACTCATTCAAAGATATCATTAATTTTAGCTAATAGAAATAAAACACCGTAATCCACGTCATAATTTTACTTCCGTAAGTATCATTTTATTGGTATTTGTCATATAATGAAAATGTATGTCTAGTTTGACGCACTATATCCTTATTTGCGAATACATAATACGTCCGTGAGTAAATTGTAGTTAATACAGAGCGCGTCATTAGCTTTAAATAAAAAAAAATCTAATACACAATTATTTAAAATATTTAATTATTTAGTAATTATGTTAGTCTTGTTTAAATTCATAAATGATAAGAATTGAGAAATCGAACATAAGTTATTACAAAGTTAAAGACAAGCATTGTAAAATTAATTTGTTTTTAATATTAAGTGGACAGTTAGAAGGTATTTAATTATCTGTGGCGCGATAATAGAGAATCTATTTTATAGTCTGTGGAACATATGCGTTAGGGTTCGCCCCGCCCCCCGTCACGCCCACATCCCTTGGCCCTTCCCCTCACCCCTCTCCCTTCTCACAGATCAACATTTCCTGGTTTTTCCATACCAAATTCCGATGTTACAAATTCTAAAATTACTCGCCGGGAAACAATCCCGCCCGAAGCGTTTCGTAAAATAAATTCAGGAGTTTTTTAATCTGTGAAAGACTAAAAAGTAATGTCTTTATGAACGTTCCTGACATTTCTGTTTGATGAAATATCTTCAACAACAACCTTCGAAGGTTGTTTAGAAGAATTCAAAGCGTTCGTTTGATTTGTTTTGAAGCAGTCTTGTTTCTTATCCCTAATTAGAATTTGTTATATGCGTAAACATTAAAATTAATTGTCAAACTTATCGCACAAACACATGCTGTTCCAGATTATAAAAAGTTAATTACGCATTTAAATGATTCAGACTATTCAAACTTCAATGAACTCTAACAATAAAACGAAATAGAATAATGAAGTTGAAATGAATCGTACTCAAACACAATAGAGTCGAATCACAGCCACAATAGGAGGTAATTAAACCACAATCCAAATATCCTCGTGTCTAGGCGGATGTCTTCACGGTGGTCGCGTTATTATAATAAACGCAAAGAGCAAAACTGATTTGCACAAAACTATTTCATGCACACACAAGCGAAGTCTCTCAGATGACATTTACGAGAGAAAAGTAAACGTGAAAGTGTTTAGGAAGGCAAACATCGATTCTAATTGATTTAAAGAACTTTTAGATTCACGTACGATTACTTAATGAAAATATTAAGAAGAATCTTTTAGGATTTTTTTGTGATAGGATCTGATGATTTAATATTATATTAAGCGACTTCCCTTTTGGATTCAAAATAAATAACTTAAATAACAAGAATAAAACAGCAACAAAACAAAGTATTTTGTACGCCTATCTCAATTAATCTAAGGCAAATGGAATGACTGTGCACCCGCGGTGGCTTTCCCAGCGAGCTCATCGCTCACCGGTCATCGTTCACCGCTCACCGATCACCGCTCACCGGGCGAACTGACGAAATTAGATCGATTAACGTGATAAACGTATCGATTGGAGCATCGACGAGTCGAGATATCGATACGATCAGTACCACTGACAAATTACGCCGGGCGCCCTACCCGCTTCAATGAGCCAGATCACTACCATTGATACTGCGTTTGCGTTTCGCTTTGACGACTTCGGTTTCAGACTGATTGCTTATTCGGTTAATGGTTTCTACTCCTTGAATGACATTTATTATGGTGAGTATAGAATTTGCATTTGTCACATGGTACTACGAACCGTGGCATGAAGAATTGTGTGGTGATTTTAGTCCAATTAACAGTTATTACTTAGGATTTTTTTAAATCTAAACCTTAAAGTGCATTATTGTTAACCAATGAACGTAAATTTAAATAAAATTCACTAGACTAACTAGATTATAGTGAGAGATTAGAACATCTTCGTGTTTTGCAACATGATAATCAAAACATGCATTAACATTTAAGAAAAAAGTCCCCCATGGTATGTCATAGATTAAAAAATCCATCATTTAACGTTTGTACTGCAATGTCCGTTAAGGAAGATAATTAAATAAAGTGCACTTACGGCCTCCGCGGCATCTGAAAAAGGAACATAAATCACTGACGCGAGGCATTCGCTGACGGCCCGAATACCTTCGTCTGATTGTAGACTCCACGCTCAAGACACATTGCGTATCGTTGGAATCTATTGATGTACTTCTGCGATTTATCAGTTTTATTTATATTCTACACTAGCTGTTCCCGTGCGGCTTCATCCGCGTGAAATTCTAAAAACTTTATGTCATTGTTTACCTATATTTATCAAATTATCAATTGCAAATGTCAAAATGACATAACACGATGACAAACCATAGCAATCTTGCTTCCTTGATGTTGGCAGCAACTTATGGTCTCTTTCCCACATTAGGGTTTTTATCCAAAATATTTACCCCCAAGTTTAATGGCTTGAAAATATATAGCCTAAAGCGTGACATAAGTGTAGAGCTTTTTATTAAAAAAAGAATTATTCAAAAATATGCTGTAATTGCTGACATCTTAGGCAACAAAGAAGTGTGTGTTTACGCTTTATTATATTAGTATAGATTGGCTTGATGTATCCTGAATGTAAAGTAAAAGTGGCGTGTTAAGGAATAATATGCAGTAATGATTTTTATAATAGAACATGATAATATGAATGAATACCAGTTACCCTTTATAATAATAGCAATAATCACAAACGTAATATATGTTTAACTACCAGTTGTTGGAAAAAAGGATATTGGATAAGAGAAATGAATTCATAGAAGTTTATAAAAAAAATCATAAAAAGAAAATTATTTATAGATACAGATATAGGTTAGGTAAAATAAGGGGAAAGAATGAAAAGACCTTACCGTCTTTTAAATCTATACTCTATATTAGAAGGTACAAAGTCTACACAACTATGAACTTAAAAGGATTGGATAAATTCATTAGACATATTTGTATTATGAAACATCCTGTAAATGGTATAAGAAAATTAACAAATAATCAAACTACTGCCAGTAATAAAAATATAAATGTAAATAGTCGGTTCATACGAAGCGAAGTTTATGGCCGTATTTCAATTATCATTGGGCTTAGCAAGTGGGCCTGAGGACGCTAATGGAAGGGAATCGATGCTCGAGATACTAGACTAGGCCAGTGATACGGTTAACTGCAGACGCGCTAATAGGCATTAAGTGAAATTTATTGATTTTGTTCGATGCACCGAGGTATTAAAATAAAATTGTCTATAAAAAATATCTGCTGATGTTACTTGCTTCTTGAAAAGGGGATATTTTTAACGAATATTCAAAAGACATTTGACTTTTTAGTGTCCGAAACAATATTGAATAGTACTCAATCAGAATAAATTTCAATGCTATAATTTCTTTACTAAATGAAGACATTAGAATTCACTGTAATTTACCTTGATTTTTGCCACATCTTTACCTGTTTGATGCGTCAACGTTTCTGCTAAATGCAGAGCCACAGAGCCACAA
>LD699455.1:2107494-2121523 GCA_003118335.3 Papilio memnon
AGTGTGTGTTTACGCTTTATTATATTAGTATAGATTTTAGTGAAATATTTTATCAAACAGTTACAATTATAAAACTTTATTTCATATTCTTTTGAAATTAAAGAGTTTAAATTATTTTATCGATTACGTAGAGTTAATAATCTATTAGAATGGGAAAAAAACTTTCCAAACAATGCTATGAGTCGGAAATTAGTTTCTGACCAAAGACCACCCAAGCAACGCCTACAATGACTTGTTACAATATTTTGAGTAGTAATTAGTTTCATCAATCTTAATAATAAAAAAAACGTCATTAACAGATACATTTGCAAAGGCCTATCTCAATTATTTAGTAATATCTATTGTATTCACGTAGTTAATGCTATAAAATGTCTTAATTTATTACTGAAAGAGATTAATAATATTTTATCCAATGTGTTGCGATCTTACAAATATAATATTATAAATGCGAAATTTTAGATGGACGGATGTTTGTTAGAATCTCCGGAACGGCTAAATAAATCACGAACAAATAAGTTTTTTTTTATTTAATTCCGCGAGCATGAAGCCGCGTTCAAAGTGTAGTTATTAAAAACATCAGGTAAGTATTTTATAGAAAAGATTTGTTGAAGCGAATATATTCTTTTAACTAGTAAATGATATAAACAATGTGTACTAATTTAGTGCAATCTCGAGCGCTAATGGAAGAAGCTCCGAGCTGCGATAAGCTGACTTTTTGCTATCAAAGCGATTTATAAACGATGACGCTTCGGTTCTAAATATTTGTGTAATGTATATTGCGTTTCACTTTCAAACAACGAAATATTTTATGCCATTTTTAGATTGTGTTTTTAAAATAAAGAGCTAACAACGAAAAGACTGGACAATCTCGCAAAATAAATAGACTTTTCTTAGGTAGGCCTTCAGACTACAGACTTCTAAGATATTAGACGAGAGCTTAATCGATATGAACATGTATGGAGATGCGCAACACTATATTTAACAGCCTGACCACATTTTTGGCCCAAAAGTCTGCAGGAGCCCTAAGTAGAGAGTGTTGAAAAAATTTTTTCACAAAAATCCTTTGTACTTAAACCTAAATCACTAATAAAAATACAAGTATTGCGTCACATATCTTGTTTATTGCGTCAATTCCATAAATAAACAAATGAATGAGATTTTTTTACTCTCTCCATCTTCAAAACAAACACGACTTTATCTGTAATGAACTACCAATGTCTTACGATTATTGCCTCTACAATAAACTAACCACGTCGCACTATAAAGTTCACAGAAAAGAATTCTTCGTTAGCCGCGACTAGATAATAGGGTCGCAGGGAATTCTAGACTGTTTACCTTTTACCATCGGAATCGCGTCCTTATCGAGCTAACTAATTGCGTATATTGGTAACATTTTTAAACGTTACACCGACCCACAAATCACATGCGGTATCTACTACTCTCTCCCTCTAGATTATAAGCAGAACAAATAGGTATTACGTACATGTACATTGTTGGTACACGGAATTTCAATCAGACTTCTCAACACAAATCAAAATGGACTTAACTACAATTCGTGGTATTACATTTTGAAATTTAGTACTAATATTTAAGGTCCATTTTCGTAAATGATTGTGTTTATTTACGTTGTTAAAGCGGTACTAGAGAAGAGAAAAGTATTTGCAGTATTGTTGGAACGCAAAGAGAAGGCAAGTAGCTGTAATTTGTATTGAAATAATTTTGTTGAATGAGTATCGTTGAATTTCATCGGCCCCGGGTCTCTCGACGGATTTATTATTTTTTACTGGCAAGTTCTTAAAGCACGAAATTATTGTTTTTATCTCGTCACGAGGAATTTTCGATGCAATTATATTAAGCTTCGCTTGGATTTTTAATTGGATCAGTCGGGGTTTAACGACTCGTTGGAAAAAGCTGATGGTCCGACATTCGCTAATTCTTCCACTCGACGACATAGTCGTGCCTCCGTAATGGGCAATACGAAACATAACTATTATAATAAACCCTCAAGTATACGCAAAAGATTGCAATACAAAAAGAGGGACCACATTGCCAGTTTTAACGCTACCAGCGCCATGGACGAGATTTTTAGAAATCTCGGCTAAAAAAGGGGGTGCTCAATAGCGGCATGTGTATTAGTCAGGGGTGAGGGGGGTAATTAACAGGGTTACATGAAACTTTCAGACCTAGCGCCTCTTTCTGTCCAGCGCGCTATGCGGTCGCCCAACCTCGCCCAACCCTAACAGCCACACTGATGCTTCATTTAGAAGTAGTCACTCCTAAATAAAAAATCTAGTTTTACACATAATTACATTATCTTTTAAATGCGGTAACGTAACGACATGCGAAGGACTCACGTGATAAATATAACGATGGCCAGTGCGTTTCATTCTGATCATTTAACGCTAGTTATGTTACCAACAGATTATGAACTATGTCAATTGACAATCACACTATCAGTAACTTGTAAACTGAACTTATAAACTTCTTTACAAAATTTCGTAATAATCCTGTTCAACCTAATAAAGCTAATGTAAAGAATTAAAAATCTTTTAAATTACACTTTGACAACATGAGAAAAATATGAGTTTAAATTAAAGCTTGATTCTGGAAGTTTTTAAACTAACGAGTAATAAATGTTTGGTTAAATTATTCGTTAAATTATGAAATTGGTAACATAGTCCGAATTTACATTGACCAAGTGCACAATCGTTCGGTAACATTATATAATTCGTCTTCGGACGCACCCTTTACCACGCCGGCATTCCACGACCGTGGGAACAGGTGGAGATAACTGACACAGTTATGTAAAGAAGGAAATCACTGTTTAACTTTTGTTACCATTCGTTTTGGTGTTCGGTAATGAAATACTAAATATAGCAACTTGTAAACGGAAAATGCGACATTTTTCATATAAAAATGTATATTTAGATATTTTTTAACTATGCGTCTGTAAGTTTTGAATATTTTATTAGAAAACATTTTCGTAATTTCAATATTACAATCCGTATAATATGGACTCTTTTGTAACATTTGTTTTTCTTGATGGAATTATAACTTCAGCATAAATCGGCGCTTACCTAAGAGAAAGTAAGCTTTTTAAAGTCTGACCATTTTTCTTCTAACTTATATTTTATATCTCAAAAAAAATCGTTAATTAATAAACTAATTTTCTATCGGTTAGATCCACATTAAACTAACGATGTCCTCTTGTTTGTTGCCTTATATGTAAGTTGATAAGAAACTAGTTTTTTTCCAGGAAAACTTTACCGCACCTTAAGCTTTACTTTTCGTAGAGGCTTGAGCTAAAATTATACATTTTAAAGAGACGATACGAGCGTTACGACAACGGTTTTATTAATAACATACTATAATCTTACTAATATTATAAATACGAAAATGTTGATGGATGTTAGAGTTGACAGCTTAAGCACTGAACGGATTTCACTGAAATTTGGCATAGATGTCGAACATAGTCTGGAAAAAACAACAGCTACTAATTACGTTGTTTTAAAACCACGCGGACGGAGTCGGGGGCGAAATCTAGTGCTTTAATAAATGCACTTTAAAATTCCTTTAGCGTTCTTACAATCTTAGCAAAACTCACCTATGTATCTTTTCCCCCTTCTCTCTCCTTAAGTGCCTCTCCATTAATGGAGGTTGGCCGTCAGCTCAGCGAACTTTTTCCGGTTTTGTGCCAAGCAAAATAAGTGTTCTACGCTGGTAATATTCGTCCACTCCTTGATATTTCGCAACCACGATGACTTTCTTCTTCCAGCGCGTCTTTTGCCTGCGATTTTGTCCATCATAATCAGTTGAAGAAGGCCGTATTCCTGGTCTCACAAAACATGGTCTAGATAGGCGACCTTCCTCTTTAAGACAGTCTGCAATAGCTCGCGGCCCCTGTCAACGCGCTGGAGTTAGCGCGTTGACAGTTTCCAATCTGCGGGTACTCACCCGCAGATTGGAAACCTTCTATGTCCGACTGATGCGTAGCATTCTACGGTAGCACCATATTTCAAAAGCTTCCAAAAAATTCTAGGTATTGGCTTTGAGAGTCCAGTCGCTACCGTACTACAGACCACACATTGGAGCATTCTGACTCTGAGCTTTTCCCCCTTAATTTGCTGTAAATATAAGATTTTAAAAACAAACTGAAAGGTTACTTTTAATATTTAATCTGGAGTACATTTTGGATATAAAATTTTGTCAACACTAAGACAAAACTGCTGTGATTACATCCCAATCTTGATAAAAACGTCTCGGTCCAATCTGATAGACGAGCGTTAGCCGACGGTAGCTACGTGAGGAATCATGAGAACGTAAAGTGTCACATCTGCGATTACATATAACACTTTACGTTGCTTTTCTTGACTTTATTATCACAAACGTATAGACAGATTTTTGTTCTTATATATACATGAGTTCCAGACCCTCTATACATTCTGCTAATTTCATCGTTTTATTAAAACAAAATTTGGCAGTTCTAAATTGTTAATATCTAACTACTAATTAGAATACTAACATTTAGAGCGGGCGCACAACTGTTGTGCGATTGTCGATTGTTTCGCATCCCATTCAACTGTTTAGTTGCACAACTAAAAATCCAGTAGTGTGCGCACTTCCATATAAGCTCATAGGAACGCGAGACTAAACAGTTGTGATAGTTTAGCCAAATGTGTGCGCGCGGTTAATATAGATAAATGTAACCCTCGGATACACAATAATTAATGTCCAAATCTAGATTAGAAAGAGTCCATACAACATGAGACGGAATAGCCAATTATCAAGATTAAACACATATTAATAATTTAATTAAGATATCTGCGAAAAAATTAACATATAAAAGACATAAAGTTGTATTATTTACTAGCATTTGCCCGCGGATCCATCCGCGTGAAATTTAAAAATAATAATAAAGAAATGAAAGAATGTAGCCTATGTTACTCACAGATATTACCTTTCTAACGGTGAAAGAATTTTTTAAAACGGCCCAGTAGTTTTAGAGCCTATTTACAATCAAACGAACAAAGTTTTCCTCTTTATAATATTAGTATAGATAAAGAAAAATTGACCTCTACCGCGTTCCGATTTGCGTGTGGGCTCTTTGATGAAGCATAGCCGGAATCTTTAAAGCATCCACCTTTCCACAGATTTATTAATTAAAATCATAAAATAAGCTCATTAGTTCCATCGTTCGGATGTTTTAAAAATATCCCCCGATGCTCAGGAGCTGTTTAACAAATTGTTTCATTAATAAACAATTCGAAACTCGCGACGATAGCATCTGTATTCTGAATAAATTAATTATAATGACGTTAATTACATACATAAGCAGCTCCCAATTAGTGGTGATATTTTTTAGAAAAACGTGTAAATTATTAACCCAACAAACAGTCGACTTTAATGTGTTTTGATTGTATTTAAATTAATGTGAATTTATGAGAAAACGAGACGTTGAATATTTTACTAATTATGCGACATTAGAATTTCATTAAACAAGCATAAAATTTATTGATTTTACTAATATCAAACTATTAACAATTCTACTGTTAAATATTTCTATACGCGATAGAGAATAGTATTTTTAACACGGTTATATTAACTTGATGTATGTAATTATGAGTAACAGCTGGTTTCCCATCTACATTTACCCATTCGTTAGTGTTTTGGTTCGATAACTTCATGAAATGCGTTTCCGAACTACGTAACCGTAACTTTACTCCGTTAAAACTTAGGTCAACGTAACACTAATGAAACACTAGGTAACGATAAAATAAATGGATACTTTAGAAACCCAGCATAAACATTTTTGTAATCATTTTTGTGTTAAGCTGCTTAATTAGAGCAGTATATCTTAAAATACCAAAATAATTCTCTAAATTATACTCATCATCACCAGATCACTATACGTCCCCACTTAGGGTCTCGGAGCCTACCCTAAGTTAGGAGTGACTAGGCCATAGTCAACCATGGCCAAGTGCGGGTTGGTTGATTTCACACATATCTTTAAATTTCTTCGCCGATATGTGCAGGTTGCATCACGATGTTTTCCTTAACCTTTAGCACGTCGGGTAAATTATGTACATATGAAAAATCCAAAAATCGAAAATCACATTGGTACCTGGATTCGAACCCAAAACCTGTAGATTACAAGTCAAGTGCTCAAGTCACTGAGCCACCGACACTCTAAATTATACTATTTCTTTGAAATTGATAAGGATTGATAATTAAAAAAAATACAGAATACAAATTAGAAATTGCAATAATAGTGAATAAATTTTGTTCCATTTCACAGTTCTCGGGATAATATCCTGCCGTCGCATTTCAATTTGAACTCGGCACTAACGTGTCGTCTGGTCGGTGGGCTGACCAGGGAACAGAGAGCCGTCTGCAACGAGGAACCTGATGCGGCCGCGATCGCTTTCGAGGGTCTTGAAATGGCGGTCAAGGAATGCCAACACCAGTTCCGCTGGCATCGATGGAACTGCTCCAGTTTGTTCACAAAGAGCTCAAACCCTCACTCCAGTGCTATTATGAAGAGAGGTAGGAAACGTCTTTAGATATTGTTATGGTATCAGGAAAATTAGCAACGGCCTCTATGAATGTTATAATAATTGCTTTAGATCTTAATATTTAACTTCTTCAACTTTTATAGACAAAAACAAGTTAGAAAAAAATATTTTCTATTGGCAATGCAAGTTAATAGCGTGGTATTTCACTGATTATAAATTTCTGCACTTAAACAGCCAACCGTATCCACTTAAATGATGATTGTTACTTAGTACTTACTTGCGTGGAATATACGGAGTAGGTAGATAGAGATATTTATATTTAAGCTTGCTTTTAATTAAAATGGCTGTATTCTAGTAAAGTAACATTGTAACTACGGGCTCCGGAGAATAACAGTCAAAGCGCGTATAAAAATGTATGTTTATTTGTTAAACTTTGTCGCTAATGTAAGGTACACAATAACTCCTGCTTCAGTAAGCCGAGTGGGTGGCGATGATCAATTTCGACGTAATGCCAAAACCGGTCGCACTGAAGTTTATTCCGAATGAAAATTTTTATTGAAATAAGCGCAACTAAACTGACGAAGCAATCGCGATCCGGACATTACAATCCGAATTTATTACGACGAAAAATTATCCACGCACATTAATATCAGAGACGAGCATTATGAGCACAGCTCGACTGAGCGTTGTAAGTCTTTATGTCTATATCTCAGGGTGTGAAAGGCTTTGTCGACCTTATTTTTTCCACAATCATCGCACACGTTGACGTGGAAATTTACGAGCATGGAGTATGGGAGACAACAAATAATAAGAGTCTTCGGCCAGGTGTGGGTCCGCTCCCGCGCCGCGCGATTTCACGCTACGTGTGGGTCCGACCGGACCCCGCCCCCCGGACCCTCCGCTCGCCCCTTGCACCCAGCTCGCCCCCCGTCCCTCTCATGGACCTCCTCTAATTAATATCTTAACTTGTATTGCTTTAACATGGAATTAACTTCGTATTTTGTGTCCGTTGATAATGTTTTTATTTTTTTTAAGCAAAAAATTTCATTACCTGATTAAATTCTGGATTAGTCCAAATCAAGTTTCGTGTATTGGTGGGTGGTCTTATAATTTAAGAATTTCCAGATCAACACTTAAATTATTCCTTTCAATTTTGATTAAAGGGAAAGAAAAAAAACAATAACAGACACATAAAAGAAAGATAACAGACACTAAGACTAGTGAAAGAACTTCATAAGTGTCTTAATTAGTAGAAGAATTAGATTTAATGGAAGACATCTATTTGACAATTTACATTATTGAGAAATACTGTGCACTATTAGTATTAGTAATTCTCCGTGACGACACCTTCCGGCCGTCAACGACACGATTCCGTTGAAATTGAAAAATTGTGAAAAAACCCCGTAACTAAACACTTAAACATCTTTCTTAACTCGCCCATTGTCGGAGTCCCGAATTGAAACGCCAGATAGAGAATGAAGGGCAAAAAGGCCGAAGAACAAATCGAGAGGCTTTTAAATAGGATAATAGCTATCGATGATTGAAGAAAGATAATAATCATTCGAGACCGTTGGCATTTTTTGTTCGACGTGTAGATACGTCGATGAAAGGACGCTGCGGACAGCCGGGGCGTCCCGGGCGGCTCGCGGGATTGGTTCCGCTTCCCTGAGATCCTCCACACGTTGTTAGCGCTCTTGTCGTACGTGATGCTGGCACAATACACCACTGTCAACTATTTAATGACTTTTGTGTAGCTAATGAGGCCATTGTGGGGGGAATGTTTTCGCCTCGGGCGTTAATAGCGGCCGATGGGACCGCGATTAGCCCGAGATCAGATGGAATAGTGTTCAGTGACGGCATCACGTGAGAGAATGGCGCTCGCAGTCTTCATGGCAGCCAGGGTGGCGAGTGGCGGCCGCGCGCGATACGGATCTGACGCGCCGCGCACGTGACGTGAATCCTCAGAGCGATCGCGTCATAAAAAAGTGACATTTATTGGCATTTTATATCAACGACGTGTCCGCGGGTGACGAGACAGCAACGACGAACTGCTTGTTTAACACGACGCAAAAAATATATGTGTTATTATACTGTCTTATCAAGCAGGACTTGATCGTGAGAATTTAGTTGCAAAGTTCAGATGGCTTTATTACAAAAAACTATCTTTACATAGTCTTAGTAACCACAAGATTACTAACTGCTACAGACGTCTCAAGAGTCTCCGATATCTAAGACTGACAATTTTCAAAAGAAGTTAAACAAAAAGAGAACGTGTCAAAATGTCTCAATGCTGAGATGTGGTGCGACCTTCTAATGGTCAAGATAACATCATCCTCGGTGCGTTACCGAATCGTGCTGCTTCAGATGCCTCTCAACTGTGAGAAAAAACACACAAAAGGCCCCATAAAAATATGAATTTGTCCAAAGTTCCCAGTTTCGGACGTGACATTGAGTGGCTTTTTTTCTCTCGCCTCTTTGTTCCCTATCGGATTGTGACGGCCGCTTTTAAGGGTTAATTAAGTCAAGGAGGGTATTAGTGATGTTGCGGATTTTCAAAAACTTTTTTAATGGACTTTAAATGGTTCCATATATTGGTTCCGAATTAAATAAAATAAAAATTAAATAAAAAAGCCTTGTGCTAGTTCTTTGCATCGTTTGTGAATAGACTAAGTACTTCACTGACAAATAAATACTTCGTACAATATGGGCATGAGGTAGAGGTTATAATTTTCAGATTCGTCTGATTATTGACTTCCTTACATCAGACAATCCGGCTTGACTTACTGTTTTATTGTTACTGCTATTAAGTAAACCATTTGCTTCTTTTTGGCAGTGACGTATACGAGACTTCGTATTATAAAACGATCAATATACGTGTTAAATTACGAGGGACTTTCCATTTGACACGAGCGAGGTCGCTGTCGTCCGGTCTCGGTGATTAGCGATTCGCCACAGCCTTGACTCCAGACTATACTTAATTGCTACAAAACCCTCGCCCGCCGCTGCCGAATTCATACAATCAACATTTTTGTGTTTCAATCCTTTTCGATAACATATGCTCCTTATGAGTGTAGCTAGTCTTGACCTAGACTAGGTCTAGGGCGTAGCTACTATTAATTTGGTCTTATTAGAACTAGTATGTATATTTACTTAATTTTTTTTCGGATTCTCTATGTGGCACCAGCCCCTAACTTTCTGGTAACGCCCATGCTCCTTACTAACAAAGCATACGTAGTGTGAAATGTCGAATGACTACAAATGTAAGTTGTGTTTGAGACATTGATGTGATAGAATGAATGGAGAATGAAGAAAGACTTGGTATATATTAGAGTTGCTGTTGGATGCTTTTGTATAGCATACTTGATCAATCTACTGCTAAACTTTCATTTGCGCCCATTTTAATATCCAAATGGCTCTGTCAGATAGAACATGGCGGAAGTTAATCGATCTTCATTTATTTAAAAAGGGCAAACAGAGTTAAAAATACGCTGTCTCTGCTAATACGTGTAATGAGACCTTTTAATAATAAAAGAGCTGTTTTCGAAACATCCCAGTGGTGTATAAAAAGATGCGATTTCATTCATTTTGGCACCACATTTAGTGTCTATAAACCTGTAAGGGGGTCGTGTAACTAAAAACCGTTTTAAAATGGCTTCGTAAATCACAAGGCGATGTGCAATGCGCATGCGCGAGGTTATAACACGCAGCGAAAAAGTCGACCACCGCTGACTTTTTGGGAAAAACAGATCACGTATGCGCATTCGATTAAATAAAATGTCGCTGATATCTTTTAAATAAAGAAACGGAGATGAAATAAAACGTTTTAAAATGATAATTGAAATTTGTATTTTCTTATTGTGTATTGGTGGGATGTGAATTTCTTTGCACAACGGCGCCAACACGACTTTAACGGCAAGATTGTAAAACAAATTGCAATGTATTTCGAAATTCTTATAATCTACAAAACTGTAAATAAAAGTCCTTGATAAATAGCCCACATATGTAAAGCTGGATAAATATTAAAGGTGAAAAACTTCCTTCTAAATCGAGTAATATCATGAAAAGTTTTACTTTACGTACATCAACAGTACGTTAATAAACATGAGTTGAATCTGATACTAACTAAATGTTTTTTAATCATCATTCATTATTCGGCTACAAATTATACAAGGGCAATATTAGAATTGCATACGAGTGTCATTAATCAACGTACTTTTTCCTTATGTAGCGAAAATGAACACTTTTGATGCATTATTGAAAGAAACGGGAATAAAAACCGATTTCACAAGTGTAAGAGAGGAATTTAAAATCTGTCATGCGTCCAAATCCAGAGCATTTCTTTGGAAGTGGTCGAAAAGAAATCGATACGATGGAATTTATTAATGTCGATTAGAGAATTCGGTACGGCTTACGATTTATCGATTTTCAACTTTAATGCTGTTGAATAAACAATAAGAAATAAATGCTGTAAAAAGTTTATGTTATTGCGCAATTCAATCACCTACCACAGAGGTTATTCGCCTCTCAAGCTATTAGAGCGTTCGCACACCTGAAACTAAACTATCGCACAACTGTTGTTCGATTGTCGATTGTTTCGCAGCCAATTCAACTGTTTAGTTGCACAACTAAAATCGAGTAGTGTGCCCATCTCCATATAAGCACATAGGAATTAAAACGAGACTAAACAGTTGTGACATATTTTAGTTTTAGGTGTGCGCGAACTTTTAGGTCGTCAATACTTAGTAGATTATTGATATATTTTACGTAGAGTATGACTGGAACGTGATTCTAAGTCGTATAACGTAGCTGGTTGTATTAAATAGGAAGTGTAGAGGTATGGATAATGTGTCGCGACGAATCCTTCATACTTCTTTAATTACAAGAATCACACCTAACTTGCTTTCTTTCATTCAAATACGATCAGTAATTAATCCATCCTATATAAATAAGACGCGTCTGGTCACGTAGAAAACCCTGAAATATAAAAATGAAAAAATGTAAGAGTAAAAATTACGTAAGCAAACAAACCTTTACAACCACCGTATAAATTCCAGCATAACAGTAAAGCTACTTACTGATCCGGGCGCCCATAACTCGAAATCATCGAAATCGATCAACGGAGCGTGCTATAAATCGAGACGTATCGATTCTATCGCGTCTCGTCGAATCGAATAATATAAATTTGTCACTGGCCACTCGGAAAAACCGCGTCGCGTTCGAGCTAACTTTATAAATAAACAATAACACGGATCACTTATATGGCGCTGTGCACCGTAACATTCGTCAACTGGCACTACACGATCTCGAAATTGTAATGTACAATATTATTTATACTTCACGACATTGCTGGAGGAATAAATTCTAATTTGTATTATGTAGCAGTTTGATTTAATTTTAAAATGCCTTTACAATGGTTAACCAGTTTTACCTGACTGACAAGAGATTTAACGAAAATGTTAATTTCTATACTGATTAGGAGTCTCAGACATTGCTTGAGTTGACTGGCGAATAAGGGATTGGTGTTTTTCAGTAAATAGTGTAAATATTTACCGATATTTCGTAATATAACTACATACGTATTAAGGTAATATAGTGTTCAAAATAACCTTTAAAACCTATTATATTTTTAATATCGTGATGTATAAAAAGCAAAAGTTTATTAAATCATCTCGAGAAGCGATCATTGGACGAGATAATGCTTGATTTATAATGATTACCAGTTTATTGTAGATGAATCATACTAAATCATGTCCTCAGTTTTTGTCTGTGCTGTTCGATGGCCTAGAACCACGACAGTGATCAACTTTGTTGAAAATTAACCTTTATGTTACATTACTCATTTATGACGCATTTATTTCAATACCTCGTAACGCGGAATCCGGAATCGTTGCACCGAATAAGATTCGCTAATGGAAATAAAAATATTTTTATGACTCAAATTTAACTGAGTAGTGGAACAGTAATTTAATTCAAGAAATTCATTGATATTCAAAACATCTTATTTTGTGTTCTTAAGACGAAAAGAGTTGTATCTTATTTCATCTGCCTCCGACGAATAGAGTTACATCTTTTGGAGATATCATATAATGTTGTTAATGTCTATATCTAATAGTGGTAGAGCCCGCTTTAACATCTTAGCACGAATGGGTCGGATCGCCCGGTGTAATACCACGACCACACAGAAGACAGGTGTGAAGCGGAAGCAATTCCGCGTTTCGTCTGATGAGTATGGTGCCGGAGGCCCAATTTTAGTCCCTTTCCCATTCCACCCTTTTCTCATAAAGAAAGGATTGGACGAGGAAGTGGATTTGACGGTGGAGAAGTCGCATAGGGAGGGGAAATATCCTCTTTATGTGCGTCTCCTCGTCCGTCGACTTAAGGTAGGCAACGCATCTGCAATTGCGGATGTCTATGGGCAGCCTCCGCTTCGCCTTTTCGGCGGATTTAGGTGGCTGCCTGCTCGTTTGCCACCTTATGGTATAAAAAAAATATAATGTTACTCTATTAGTTGGAATAAGTGCCTTTTGATTCATTATCATCTTCCTCCTTATCCTACTCCCGTAGGGCGCAACAGGTTTTTGTCCTCCACATAACTCTATCATACGTCATCTCAGTCATCACTCCCTTCTTGATCATGTCACCTTTCACGCAATCCATCCATCTCTTTCTAAGTCTACCTTTACCAGTGTACCCTTGAGTGTGTTTTTATTTTGTGTAAGGTCTTACGACGGCCTTGTAAATGCCTTTTGATTGAGGAATTTAAATTACCAACGGTTACAAATCATAAGTTTTGTGTAATTATAAAAAAACATTATACTACAAGATGCCTAAGCTCGTGTCATTAAAGCGTATAAAATTGCAAATAACAATTTAGTTTATAAATGCAGAAATTAGTCAAGCATTATCAATATTGCGGCAAGATTCCGCCGTTCCATTTATCTAGAGACGTCCAGCGCGGATGTGGGTAAGGAATAAAAATGCCATTACTCCAATGAGCCGTATCTCGAGCTTCAATTAGGCTGCCTTTACACGAGGAGCCAGTACTAATCCGTTGAGATAAGGCACTCAGAGCAACTCGATTTAATCACTCGATACCGAATCAATTTATTACATCCATCTAATAAATTTACTATGCACTAATACGTATTGACTTTGTTGAAATAATTTGCTAATAGAACTTTGAGTGACAATAATTTTACTCAAATACTTAATACTATCTTAAGAACTGTAATTAATATTGAAATAATAACGGATAATAGTTAAAAATAATGCACAATTTTCACATACATATACATAACGTACAATATTTAAACAATTAATACCTAAAAGAAAATTTCTCCCAAACTATAAACAATTAAGTACATTATCTATAACTAGCTGTTGCTCGCGACTTCATCCGCGTGATATTAAAACAAATATAGGCTATGTTACTGACAGATAAATTACCTTTCTAATGGTGAAAGAATTATTAAAATCGGCTCAGTAGTTTTTGAGTTATTTCAATACATACAAAAATA
>LD699455.1:2126730-2138470 GCA_003118335.3 Papilio memnon
TACATATGAAAATTCGAAAAATCACATTGGTACATGGCGGTGGGATTCGAACCCAAGACCTGTGGATTACGAGTCAAGTGCTTAAACCACTGAGCCACCGACGCTCTCAACGTAATAAGTACTTAGATTCAAATATTTTGCCAACATTTATTAGACAGAAGTATGGTGTAAAACAAATGAAGAGAGGAATTCATAAACGGTTTTATGATACTAGGTCCCTGGGCGAGATTTATATGTGCACCCCCTTTTTGGAACTATGGGAGGTGTAAACAGGATTATGTGAAACTGTGTAACAGACCGGTAGCATCTCCTTCAGTCTAGGGCCTGAGCGGAGGCCTAACTGCGCCCTACGCTAATGCCAGCCCACAAAGTTATGGAAAAAAAATACAATTGGGCTTAAGACCAGCTCTATCATTCCTTAAGAAAATATTAAATTTTAATTCCCACAGATATTCATATCAATTCAAATAGTCTATCCTCAATATTGTATTAATTCGTATCCTTTCCTTACAGGTTTTGCATACCAATGATAATAAAAAACGTAGTATTTTTTATGAAACATACCAATAATACCATCGATTACGATACGGTGTATGCCGCAGTGAGATGCGCGCCTGGTGGTCCCAGACCGCACACTTGACCATTGTTCCGGCGTTCTACCATTTTGTTTTGTAGGCACATAATTAACAGACGCCCAGTGAGATCTCTGTTAGACACGCTCTCTTGTAATAACCCCCGCGATGATATTTTTATTAATGTCAAAATAAATTCGACCACATTCACACTGTGGCGTAACGAATTTTACGTGGAATGCGCTCGGCGATTCACATTCGAATCGGAATTTTTAAATGATGATTTGTTTCTTTGGTCAATTAATGGTTTGATGAATGTATATTAAAAATATATCGTTTATTTTACATTTTATATAAGCATTCTGTTTTGAAGTTCCAACTGATAAACATTTATGGGAGGTAAATAGAAAAAAATGATTAATTAGTTACTAAAATAAAATTTAGCTACAACTACTTACCAACAATAAAATAAAACTTTGATTTTTTCATTACGAAAAAAAAACTAAGTCGCAAATTACATTACGGTGTGATAGCAGGTCCATCCCGAGACCATAAAAGATATCCCATCTCGGAGTCGAACAAGAAATTAGGTACCGCATTAGAGTCGAGGTGATAATTACGTTACAAAAAAATCGATTCGATGAGTTAATATTTTGTTACGTCCATACGAATGCTCGATATCGATTTAGTATCGATGCTTGTATTGTATTTTTTATTTCGATTACAACAGACTTATTTATGTTTATATACAACTACGTATATAGAATTTGTAATTGTTTATATTTTTTAAGTAAAACTACTATATAATCTATACTAATATAATAAAGCGTAAACGCACACTTCTTTATTGCCTAAGATGTCGGCAATTACAGTATATTTTTGAACAATTCCTTTTTTAATAAAAGGCCCTACACTTACGTCACGCTTTAGGCTATATATTTTCACGCCATTAAACTTGGGGGTTTATATTTTGGATAAAAATCCTAATGTGGGAAAGAGACCATAAGATGCTGCCAACATCAATGTCGTCGTTTGTCGTCATGTCCTTTTTGACATTTGCAATTGATAATTTGACAAATGTATGTAAACAATGAAATAAAGTTTTTATAATTTCACGCGGATGAAGCCGCATGGGAACAGCTAGTAGTACTATATAATTATAAACAAAATATTCATAAAATGAAATTAACAAGAAAATAACATAAAAACAAGCTAGAGTGAAAAATACTAATGTTGGAGGAGGCCTTTGCCAACTGACAAACAGATAGCATGTAAAGACAAAAACGTAACTTTGTATACCTAGTTCATAAGTTGTTTATAAGCTATTCTGAATAAAAGGCTATTTCATTTCAAGTAAAACCACGCCGTGTGCGGTTTAGCTAATGGTTAATTTGCACATAGGATTAGATACGGTGATCTAGTACCTATTACCGTTAGTCAATTCGGTGTGATAGCCAACATGATTGTGGTTATTCTCGAAGAATTAAAGAGTAATTCACACGTTAATTGGCAGATTGAAGTAATCTTCGGTTTTTTACATCCGATTTAATAATAATTAGTGACTTTTATAAGAGGACATTTACAAGTACATATTAAGATTTGTGACCCACAAATGCAACAGAAACAATTAAGGTTTTAATAGTTTTTCGACGCTAATATTTCTTTTAAAGGGATGCAGGAGCTTCATATATTGTATTTATTAGACTGAGATCATTTTGAGTTTCTACACCTAAAAATCGAGATTTTCCTTAGTAACATTTTAACTTGTATTCATTTTTGGAATTATTATAATTTTTTTCCTATAATATATTCAATAACACTATTAAATGACAATATTAATACTACACAGGTATAAACTATTTTTTTATTATCTATACTTCTATACTAATATAATAAAGCGTAAACACACATTTCTTTGTTGCCTAAGATGTCAGCAATTACAGCATATTTTTGAATAATTCTTTTTTTAATAAAAACCGCTACAATTACATCACGCTTTAGGCTATATATTTTCACGCTATTAAACTTAGGGAATAAATCTTTTGGATAAAAACCCTAATGTGGGAAAGAGACCATAAGTTGCTGCCAACATCAAGGAAGCAAAATTGCCATGGTTTGTCATCATGTCATGTCATTTTGACATTTGCAATTGATAATTTGACAAATGTAAACAATAAAATAAAGTTTTTATAATTTCACGCGGATGAAGCCGCACGGGAACAGCTAGTTACAATATAATAAAAATAAATAAAAACGCATAGCAACTGGTTATAGCCAAATGTGCAATATATCTTCATTAAATTTAAATAACTTTAAATCGCTAAATGTCTTCCTAATTACGTATATTTGTGTTTGTTTGCAGAATTTATAATCAGAGATTTAACATATTTCTATTTTATTAATACTCAACGACATTTAAACGAGATAATTGCTATTGTGTAAATATGTATATGAATTAACCGTTCGAATATTATTGCCGTATTTATAAATTCATAGCTACCCAAGCTTGACACACTTTTCTTCTCTAGAAAACTCTATGGTTCGTCATATCTGAATTTACGCTCTTCTTCCATTTGTACTTTCTACTTCTTGCTTTATTCCTTGTATATTATTACTATTGATGTCAAATTAATTGCGAAAATTTATATGGATGGATGGATGTTTGTTAAAAGGTATGGCTTAACGGATCTCCATTAAATTTGGCACAATTTTAGAACATAGACTTATTGCTTTTGTTTGTTTTTAATTTAGCGCGGACGAAGTAATGGGCAAAGGCTAGTTACTTATAAATTACAAGAAAATAAGGCTATTACTTAGTCTGAGATTTACTCGACCATCCTTAATAAATAATATAAGACGTTAAGCGATATTCATTTAATAGCGATTTTATTTTAATAGCAACCTCCAGACAAAGTCACCTCCACACATTTATAATTATCTCGCGTAGATTACATACTAGGAGCTCGGACTTAATTTCCTATTCGTAGATAATTATAGGTTTATGTGCTAGAACGTTTAATATTAGATTAGCTACCAACCGGTGTTTGTTCCTTAATGACGTCATCTTTAGTCACGTCTCGTCAAGCAATCAACAAATTCAGTCAATGTCTGTCGTTACTTTGATTATACAAATCATTTCACATCTCGAGTGTTTTATTTCTTAAGCGTATTATCATAGACTCATAATGATCCAATTACCATTAAGAGTGTCTTCGCCCATTTTAATTCCAAACTTAATTTTTTTTTTCTTTATTTTGCGTCGTGAAATGCACAATTGACTTAAATGTCTAATGTGATTTTCTTAATATAATACAAACGTTTGGTTACGAATCGCGAAAATCTTTAAATAGCGCCACCGCTGTGGTTGGGGCATTGTGCGAGTGTCGGTCAGGAGGGCTGCGGCCTGGGGGCTCCAGGGCCACATTAGCCGGCCGTATTTCACGAGCCGCCCGCCGAGGTGAGAACATAATAAGCGGTTCGAGTCCATTTTTAATATTCCAGCTTCATTACGACGTATTACAAACGTCTTGGGTGGCGAATTCTATCGCGGACGCCCGTAATGTTACGTTATTAAAGCCGAAAGGGATGGGTGGGCGTTCCGAAACGCCGATTTATTTGAATTTTTGCTCCGACTCAATTTGGGAAATCGTTCGGCCGGCGGCGCTCGCGAAATTAAGACGTCAGAGTGATTGCTCCGAGGCGTTTAATTATGTAAATGTTATGAGCTAGCTGCAGTGGGTGGCGGTTGCGGCGGTAATTGTGCCAAAGATGCGGTCACGTATGACGACAACCCGGCTCTGTGATTTCGAGCGGCCGCCTTGTGGAATGACCGATTTAAAAGTTTTTATACAGCATAATTTCGTATTTCTGTAATGGACAATTGATATTTGATGTTATTAATTTTATAGTATTATTATTTTAAACGTTTGTTTTTTTAATGGACCTGTTACAGCAAATATTTGGTTCGTTCTAAAGACTAATGAGGTTCCCTTTTCAACTAGGAATTGCATACGTTCAAGGCTAATTAACGATAGTTAGTTCCATCTCTTTCTTAGTATATAAAAGGCCTTTCATATTGCTGCCTGCTTGGTACTCCAGATCCTGTCTTCGCACATGGAGGTGCGCTGCAAGTGTCACGGGCTGTCGGGCAGCTGTCAACTGAGGACCTGCTGGCGCGCCACACCAGATTTCCGCGTCGTCGCTTCCACTATCAAAAGACAATATCGGAAAGTAAGTTATTAATCGGATTCTCTATTATATTCCAGTTGCTAATCTTACTAATATTATAAATGCGAAAGTTTAGATGGATGGATGTTAGCTAGAGTTTGTAGCCTAAACGGCTGAACGGATTTCTATGAAATTTGGTATAAAAATAGAGTATAGTCTGGAAGAACATATAGGCTACTCACTTTTATTTTTTTATTCCACGCGGTCGGACATACGCCTGTCACTTATTTGCGACCGAACCGACCGCAAATAAGTGACAGGCGTATGTCTCAGCCAGTTAATTGAATTTTAATTAATTAGGCGCTGCTGGTGGCACAAGAAGAACTGAACAACGGTATGTCAGTACTGAGAGGAAGACCGCGAGGCAAGAGGCGGAGTCGAGCGAAACCAGCTCCAAAAACTAGCCTACTGTTCTTTGAAAAGTAAGCATACATGTTACATTAAATTAGGCAGTCTTGCATACACGCCGTGTTGTGTCATAAACGGAACTATGCATAAAAAACATAGAATAGACAAAAAGATTTTTTTGTTATATTAGCGTCATAGCTACATTTTCCCTATAATCTCTTTGAATACTGATTACCGACATAAAAACAATATCAATAAATTATACTTTAATTTTAGGTCGCCGAGTTTCTGCGACGCGGACCCTCGTATGGATTCATCAGGCACATCTGGCAGGGTATGCAGGATCGGGCGCACGTCCCGCACTGGTTCCTGCGATCTGCTCTGCTGCGGGCGAGGCCACGCTCTAATACGAAGGTCTAGCATCAAACCCTGCAACTGCACCTTCCACTGGTGCTGCAGGGTCGACTGTGAAAAATGCCACGATGACAAATGGGTTGCCATGTGCAAATAACTTTGTGATATTTAAGACATTTTCAAATATGTGATATGTTAATTGTATTATTAATTTAAAATCAACGTACACTTTGTAAGATAGATTAGAAATAGGGATAGTTTTAGAGCCTCTGTAAACTACAGACTTTAAATCGGCCGATCTGGTCAGGTTGTCAAGCCAAAATCGTATAAAACCGAATGTAATGTGCGCACTTCCATACATGATCGCCACTATTGGCCGATAACGTCTGTAGTTTGTGTGGGCATAACAGTTAGATGAATTGAATAGTTAAAAGAATAATTTTTGGATGATTTTTTTTAAGGAATGACATACTAAACTGGTATTAAATGGGGACAGGAGCATCTTCATTACATTTAATATAATAATTTGCAAACTCTAAATTCAGGTTGTACAGAAATTATTAATATAATTGAAGAGTTCCAGGTACTTTTTGTTGATAAATCAATTAACATTTCTATATCTTCAATATATCTATACTAATATTATAAAGAGGAAAGATTTGTAATTTTGTATTTTTGTATGTATTCGATTCACGTCAAAACTACTGGACAGATTTCAAAATTCTTTCACCATTACAAAGGTAATTTATCTGCGAGTAACATAGGCTATTTTTTAATTTCACGCGGGCGAAGTCGCGAGCAACAGCTAGTCTTCAATAATCAACATTATAATTGTCTTGCATATTTCTTTATATTTATAACATTCCATTGTGTATATATAAACAGTTACTCAACTGGAAGACATTATTCAAACTTAATAACACCATAAATATTTTATAGAAACATCTTTTGTAAATAACGTTAGAAGAGTTAAGTTATGATTATTACATAAGGTATATTTAATTTAAATTAAAAACAAGCGATTGTATTTTTATCACAATATAATTAATAGTGTTGTAATATGTACTGAATAATTTACGTAGGTAAATATTAAATGTAACCAAATGACAGTAGCTGTATGTTTCCATTGTAACACTTACTAAAACAATTGTCATTCCTCTCGACAAAAAGACAGCAATGTGTTTTTGTACTCTTCACTTTGTCAGTTGAAACACTGGTAAAAGATTTACTGTTTTCAAATATTTGTTGATTTGTTTTATTACACAATTAATGTGATTGTAAAAACGTAACAACACTCAGACCAGTATGGCGCGTTAATTCTAATACGTCAGAATGACATTGACACCTGTAAGATAGTGACGGGACGTACCAATGATCTAGTGTTGCGCTAATCCTCCAGCGCAGAACTGATTTTCTTCATAACAATATCTGTCTATGAGTGAAATGGAATCTCGAATAATTCGTATACCAATTTGTTCATACATATTATAGCTAGCGTTATTTAGTGGCCAGTATTATTTTTTATTTAACCATAAGGAATTGTAAATACATAATTAATTTCGCTTATACATTCCATACCATTGTATTTATTTACCTCTATTATTTATTGTAGTTTAAGTAAGAAAATAAAAAATACACTTTGTAATACATTTGTTTCAATCTATTAGTTTATTATATCACAATATTTCTACAAAAAAATCAATTGTCACTTTTTGGTCTGATTCTGCCATCTTTAAAAAGTGCGACTGTCAGTTCTTTTTTATTTTATTTTTTAAAATGAATTGATTTAACTAAAGAGTATAAATACCTCTCCAACGATGTTTCAAGTGGGTCTACGTTACCAGAAGCGACAACTGAATGGGCTTTCAACACAATTATCCTGTTGCTTCCAGTTAATTTGGCCTCTCAGTTCAAGAGCCTCTTTTGTATTGCTCTGATACGTTGTTGATACAATATTATACCTAAACACTTATGGTGATCGATAAACTTTCTTCAATAAATACTAATTACAATCTTATGAATATTAGAATACGAGCTATTATTGCATGAACATGATTTAACGAAGGAACTTTGCAATATTATTAACTACTAAGGTGTCGAAAACTTTATTTTGAAATCGATTACAAATCTGTAAACATCTTACATAAAGCTTATAATAAAAGTATCTTTTTAGGATGCTCCTTGATTTGAAATCGACACTAGGCCTTACCTATAATCTAGCTTTGTTAGGTAAAGTCAAAATGTATGTGCTTATTCAATTTCTACTCTAAAGTATTCTTTGTACTTCTTTATTGTGAATATAAAACTACACCGTTATCCCATTCACTAACAAAACCGATACATTTTGTTACAAACATGTCAGTTTTACGGTACATTTGATTTCTGAAGTGGCGAAAGAATGGTATGTTTGCATTGTCCTGTCTACGCATTGATCGCACGCCTGTCGGTGTTACGCGCGCATGATCGACTACCGCCTCGTGACGGATCGTCTTTGCACATTTTCTTTGAATACCCACCGATTACCGGAGTTATGCTTTAAAACCTTTCTATACGGTAGCCCAACAATGTGTGATTACAATGTATGTAACGGATTTTCAAACAAAAAAAATGTTATACTAGTTTATGTCAATACAGTAAAAATGATATTTTTTATTAACTTTAGCACAATTCTACCTAAAAACTTTAGGGCAAACTTTGCAAGGATCAGATATCCCCCCCCCCTCCAATAAAAACGACTTGTTAGTTTTTCATTAATAATTGTATATGTTGATAAGCATTCTTTTTTGGAAAAGGAAAGAATTTTTACTATTAACCTCCCTTTCCTTAAAGTGAAGCATTCTGCTTCTATTCTGTACCTATTATTTTCGTTATCTACCCTCTCATCCTATCTGCATAAATCTTCGAGTCTACTCACTCGAAAGAACCACACATATGACTTCTTTGCATAACAGTTACATAACATAATTAGTCATAACAATAATGGTAACTAAGTAAGTGCTTATATAAACAACGAGCTATTCAATCAAATGTATCCAAAATTAAATGTTACCTAAGATAGGCGAGAAGGTCGGCGGGTATTAGAGTGTAATTCAGTTAGTAAGGATCAACTGCGGTCTTAATACGACGAAGCCCGCTGCACTTGTGAGGCGTCCGAGCCAACCGGACTACGGAGCCAGCTCGCAACTGTTTAGTATCACACGGTAAACGAAGCAGTGCACGGTAAGTTAGCTTCAATTTATTTTCTAGAAATATTCTGTGAATATTTTTTGATATTATTGTGTGAATTTAAATGTATTTTATTAAGAAATAAAGCAAGCGAGCATTTACACGGCAAACATTGTGTTTTCCTACGTGTAGTAACTTACGTATTTGATGTTCCTTTGATTGGTAATTTCACATCAACTGCATCTTGCTTGCTCTTAAAATCTCATATATATAAAAGAAAGTCGTATTAGTTACACTATTTCTAACTCAAGAACGGCTTTAACGATATGGTTGAAAATTGGTGAGGAGGTGGCTTAGAGCCAGGAGACGGACATAGGATACTATTTATTCCGTTCGACAGGTATGGATGGATGGATGTTTGTTAGAGTTTGTAGCCTAAACGGGTAAACGGATTTCGATAAAATTTGGTACAGACGTGGAGGATAGTCTGGAAGAATGTATAGGCTACTCACTTGTGTTTTTTTTTAATTCCACGCGGATTGAGTCGCGGGCGAAAGCGAGTTCCTGATAAAAAATTAACATTTTCTATTGTACAGTTTTTGAGTTCCATGAGCAAAAATGAGGGAAGGTTTAAACATAACGTCATTACCGAGTCCAATAGGAAGATACAAGCTTATTAAGAAACTTGGTTCCGGTATATTTGGCGAAGTATTCAAGGCGACAGACGCGCAAGCGGCGGACAAAGCCGTAGCTGTTAAAGTACAGATACACTTCGAAGATGATGATGCACATATTCATGAAGAATATAAAATATTACGGGACTTCACATCTCATCCAAATCTTATCGATTTTTACGGCGTGTTCTGTGAAAAATCTGAAAGTCTTAGAAAAATATGGTTTATATTAGAGGTAAGAATGTGATTACTATTTTTACTAACAACACTTCAAAGTCTAGGAATTGTTAAGTAGAGTAATAGTTAATTTGTATAACAGAACATGCTTATTTTCTAGCTATGCGAACTTGGAACTGTCATGGATATTGTAAGAAAACTGAAAGCCACCGACAGGAAAATGTCCGAAGAGCACATCGCTTACATACTCAAATATACGATCAAGGTAAGTCCATATTCGATTGACTATAAACATGTCTCTCGTCACATACGAGCCGAAATGGCTGCATATAAAACAAAGGGCCTGCCAGTCCACCTTTCAACGGCTGAATCAATCGTTGGGTACTTTGAATGCAAACTCAATTGTTCTCGTATCTGAGAGCGGGCGATTTCTTCTCGTTGCGTGACATCGGATAAAATATTGCCGGCCGAATGTCCACGTACGTTGAAATACTATCTAAGGCCATTACTTAAAATGCAAGTCGCTTTATTCGATGTGATTCGCGACGAAACAGTCGAACTTGTCCGGGCGAATGTCGGAGAGCGCCCGACAACACCATGATGGCCCCCCATCGCGGTGCATCGCTCAATTATCGTAAATAATGCTCGCGCACACAAGATATACGGACCTCTGACGCGGTAGCCAACGATCCCCGGGGCCCTCTTCCATCGATACAGAATCGCTCTTATAACCCTTCATTTTAAAGCACTAATTCCCGATTACGCGCTGATATTTTACGCTCGAAGGGAATTAGATAAATTTCAATGCATATTATCTTTATGCAAACCACTTGACTCACAATGCCAATGGTCCGGTCCTCTCGTTTGGTACATTTTCTATGGATATAGCTATCTATCGGTGCTTAATCGCTTATAATTCGATCGAGAATTGAATTATGATACAACGTTATTGAATACAACGATCATGAATAGCTTAATATTATACTTATTACACCATCATAATTTTCGAACCATACAATTCAAGATGAGTAACATCAGCTACATTATTCTCCATTTAATATTGTAAGTACCATTCAATTACTTATTTTATTTATAAACTTGATTTATAAATACAACGACAACATTTTAACCTATGAAAATCAGTAAATTAATCACTATAAGACAAGTCGAATCTCGGCGAAAATAAAACAAAGATCAGTGATACGTCGGATCTGAGTGCAGACAGGCGGGCCGTGACAGTTGATAGGGCCGATACGCATGCAAAGTAGCTTCCAATACATCTGAGGGGCGTGGGCTATTTGATTGACGCTGACGTCGATACAGCGAGCGCTCCGACTGATCGGAGACAAAGACTGATCGCTCATCAGGGCGGCTACCACCACACCCTGTCAAACTGAAGTGTCGGGCGATTGGACGATACAAGCATGTCGTTAAAATATTAGCATAAATCAATGCTTCTTTACAACAATATGTAGATATTGTGCAAGCTGCAGTAATTGAATGCACAATGTTATGCGTTTATGATAACTCACATGCATCGCTGTCAGTCTCCCTTGATTTTAAAACAGTAGATTTATATCTAAAATGTTTTAAAATCAAGGAAAACTGAAAGCAGTTCTATTTTATAATAGAAATGTGCTCATTAGCCAATTGTTTTAATTACAGGCGGTGTGTTACCTTCATGAAAATAAAATTATACACAGAAATATAAGATGCAGTAACATTTTGATTACCAAGGATGGCGAAGTAAAATTAATAGACTTTGCCTTATCCTGCAAATTAAGTGGAAATGCAGAAAAAACAAGAACAAATATTGGATCACCAAGCTGGATGGCTCCAGAGGCTGTTGCTGTCGGCGAAGATGGTTACGATAATAAAATCGATGTCTGGGCATTGGGTATTACTACTATTGAGATGGTTGACGGCAAAGGACCTTTCCAAGACATGCATCCCACTAGAGCTATGTTCCAAATTTTGAGGAACCCTCCGCCGAGCGTTTGCAAACCATCCATGTCTTCTAACGACATTAATGATTTCATCGCTGAGTCAGTAACACGAATTATTTTATTTATTACATAAGTTAATTTCATCTAACAAAAACAAATCACATATCAATGTTTTTATTTTTAATTTCAGATGTCTTGAAAAGAATCCAGAACATCGTCCTTACATGATGGAGTTGGAGGAACATCCATTTATACAATTAGTACCAGAAAATGATTA
>LD699455.1:2155816-2172352 GCA_003118335.3 Papilio memnon
TGAAGGTTTAAAATACACACATCCCATAGGGAAATATCTATACTGCAGTTCTTTATGAAAAGCTCCACCTTCAACCTTTTTTATAAGAGAAAGCGGGCAAAAGAGCTGCGGGAACAGCGAACACTGAGATTGTCATCGACAACCATAGATATCCAATGCTAGAAGAACTGCAGATGCGTTGCTGGCCTTTGAAAAGTCGATACGCTAGCTTATGATTTTGTGTTCATGTTCTATTGTTTTCAGTTATGGTGATGATTGCGGTTGCGAAGGCATTTCAAGTGTTGATTTAGATAAATGTAAATTAACAGCAACAGCAACACACTATTGTAGTGGAAGGGGCACATGCAGGTAAAATATATTCTGAATAATGCGAATCAACCTTAATGTATTTAATCAATTTAATTTGTTTTAATGTTACATAAGGGTGTCAGTGAACAGTCAGTGAACTCTTCTTGTCTTTTAATGTAATTATACAAATTTCAGTTGTGGTAAATGTATACATTGTAAGAAGGGTTTTTCTGGTGATTTCTGCCAATACGACGACACGGCGTGTCCAAGTCCCGGCGGCAAGCTGTGCGCCGGGAGCGGGTTGTGTCGGTACGGGAAATGTGAATGTGCCCCCGGCAGGACTGGTCCCGGCTGCGATTGCCCGCTAAGCATTGATACATGTTTTGCACCACACTCCAAAGAGGTAAACTGACGGTATTAAATACTTCGAAGATCATTAAAATTTCTTTTAGAAAGCATGCCAATTTTGTTGAAGATCCCAATTTTCTTGATTAATAGCAGGCGCACATTATGACTAAACTATCGCACAACGTGCGATTGTCGAGTGTTTCGCAGCCAATTCAACTATTTAGTTGCACAACAAAAAATCGAGTAGTGTGCGCACCTACATATAAGCTCATAGGAATCAAAGCGCGACTAAACAGTTGTGCGTTAGTTTAGTCAAAGATGTGCCCTCAAATGTGCCAAACCTGTCCACGGCGTTACCAAAACGACATGATGAATATAAACATGTTTTCATTTTGTCCATTATAGGTATGTTCAGGAACTGGGAACTGCATTTGCGGCGAATGCCACTGTTTGCCAATCAAATCAACAAATCGAACGTGTTCAGGACGTTTTTGCGACAACTGTGACGAATTTTCTGAGAAAAGATGCCTTGAACTCGAAAACTATGCGGAATGCAATTACTTAAACAACAAAACATACTGTGACCAGTTTCACAACCAGACTTTTTTAACTGAAGTAAAGATTGTTGATAAATTGGACAATACACCGGAAGAACAAGGATTGGCCAAATGGTGCAAGAAGGAGTTACAGAACGGAACGCTGCTTTTCAAATATCTCTATCCGATTACGTCACCGAAGACGTTACACGTAATTATTGCAAAGGAATTGGAGCAGCCACCTGAGATTAATTTATTTAGTAAGTGGCTTTTATGTTTTAATAAGAACAAAGAACACATGCGTCAGCAAAATGGATTAAATAGTTACTTGTAGATTTTAATAATAAGAAAATCCAACAGTAAGATATGTATTTTCTTTTACAGTTGCTGTAGGTATTCCGTTTGGGGTTCTCATTCTGATAGGTCTTCTGACAATAATTATATGGAAGATTGTAATAGACCGACTCGACGCTAAGGAGTATAAAAAATTCGCAGAGAAGGCTACTTCAGCTGGCTTCGCAGTACCTGGCATTGTTAATCCAGTGTATCGTCCGCCAGTCAGTAACATTAACAATCCAACGTTTGACAAAAATTTATGATTTTTTACAACTACCACTAAATGAGCAAGAAGATTCTTAAATAGGCCGGAAAAGCGAAGCAACCGCTGCCCATAGACATCGAAAATTGGACATCCTTTACTATCTTTATATGACGGAGGGGGAACCCAAAGAAAGAGGATAGTTCCCCGCTGAGCCACCGATGCTTTATCGACATAGTTTAATCATATTATTTATTGTAACACACGTACTATTAGCAAAGGGATTTAAAATTCTATGAATTAATTTAATTACCAAAATAATTAAAATATCAAAACTTTCTATGGGTTTATTTTTAACGAAATATAATTTCTTTAAATTCACAATCACTAAATTAAATACAATAAATATAAATTAATATAAAAGACGAACAAAACATACGAAAGACGTTAATAAAAATTTACATATTAAGAAACATAAATACCATCCAAGGATTTACAGATTTTTTCACAAATTAATCGATTCACTGTAATTTCTTTTGTATAATGAGTTTATGCCGACCGTTCAGATTAATCGATTTTAAGTGTTTTATCAATTTTATTACAGGATTAATTATTTTTTGTGTGTTCGCGGGTTCATACGATCTGTCGTACGTCGTAAACGCGTTGGTTTTTCGTCACAATATATTTTCTTTTCTCGACGATCCTCGCCTTTGCCCGTGACCGGCTGCTGAACAAATTTACATTATAAGTTCTAAGACCCCTAAGGATTATTTTTAATGTATCAGTATTATCGATAAAGTAGTTACATCATTATCATGAACAAGATAAAAGATAATTAGATGTCGCAAGATAATCATTGACCTCTTTAACTGAATTGCTTAACGATGTAAAATACAACAGAGATATTCAACCACGCTTATTTCAGATGTGAAAGTTTGATGAAACTTGGATCTCACCACTTTTAAAATATTATCTTTACATACCCTTTGTGATTCCCGGTTAGCAGTCCGATGTCTTAGCTCTGAGCATGGCAATCCCGGCGCGAGGTCTCCAGCCGGAAGTCTATCGTCAATATTTACGTTGTAAGAATTAGCCTGCGAACGTCTGAAAAACACAGAAAGAAGGATTGTTAAGTGAAAAATAAAAAAAACTAGTAAAATTTATTAATAGTAATAATTAATGTACATACGTAGCGTTGGTTTCATAAGACAACATACTAGGGTCTTGACTTTTATTCGGTTGTAGACTGCCTGGAAACTCAAACGCGTCCCGGCACACTGCCTCACGGACTTCCTGCAAACGCCGCCTCTCCTCTGCCACTTTGCGATCTATCTCCGCGACTACGGTACACATAGCAATATATCCAATAAAAGCAGTTTCCTATTTTACTTTAATAAACAATAAGCCTGTAGATTCAAGCCAATTTGTCCTTTGGTGTATACCACGTTTAGCATGGCACTACGCTATAACAAACCGTAGGTTCAAAGCACACTTACTGTGTTTATTCCTTTGTCGTTGTTTGTTGATGACTTCGTTTTCTAAACAATCTATTCTCTTACTGAGAACTTCTTCTTTACGAAGTATTGTTTTCCACGTTCTACATATTTTAAAATGTAGATAAGAGAGCTCTTGAGCATCTAATGCCTGTAATAAAAATTTATTGTTAGAAATGTTTTATATTTTATTACAAGCAGTTTATTCTTGTCCCTTACCTCAATATTTTCTTTTAATATTTTGGTTGCTATGTATTTCAAATATGCTTGTTCTGCAATTCTTCGTTGTTCAACATCTACTTGCTCAAATATATTGCGTATCGTATCAGAAATGTTTACATCAAGGGAACAAGTACAAGGCCCGTGTATCTTCGCTTTTGGATTGTAGTTGAATTCTTCAACATCGGTTTTTGTTAACGTTTTTATTTCGAAATTTGAGCTCTTCTTTGAATTCTGTTTGTTTATATCAACGGTAGATACGTTTGCCATGTCCTAAGATATTTAAATTAATTTTATTCTAATAATTTTGATAAAAATTTAAATTTTAAAATGTGTCTTACCTTATTTACATTTGATGGGTTAGACAAAATAATTTTGGCTCTTAAAATCTTGTTCTCTTTTTCCAGCTTGTCAACTTTTCGCATTGCATCAATGCTCATACTTCTTAAGTTATCAGTTTCATTTTCGTGTACTTTTAAAATGTCCTGTAAGGTTTCCTCATGAAGGTTTTGTAAATTTTGGACACCCTGGTTATGTTCATTCATAATATTTTTAATATTATTATCATATTGTGCTTTGATTGCTCGGATCTTTTCTTTGTAATTCCTATCTATATTTTCTAAAGTACTTGTAAGAAATTTGATCTTTTCTTGCTGGTTGTCAAATTGTACCATTACAGAGACATCTTTAGTCTTTAAGTGGTCAACTACATTAGTAACATTTTTACTAGATTTAATATTCAATTCCTTTGGTATACTAGTCAATAAGTTTGAATGTTTTGAAATTACAGGGCTATTTGTAAAAGCATGCGGCTTCCTAAGTTGTTCATTGCTATAGGTCCTTAGAAATTCTCTGAATATTTCAGTATTTGTAAGTTGAAGGTCACCTTTATCGTTATGCATTTGATTTTCAAATTTATTTACTGTATTCGTTGTATAACCAATACTTTGTTCAAAAGCGTTATTCCTTTTTCTCAGGTCTAATTGCGAGATTGTACCCACAGAATCATTTATTATATTGCTTCCGATATACAAATTACTATCGCGATCTAAAACATTCTGTTCATACAAGTACAAGTCGATCTTAGTTTTGGGAACATTGTTAAATGTTATTTCTTCCTCAAGATTTTCTTTCACTTCTAAAGGTTCATAATTTTCCCTAGATGACTTCAAAGAAGTAAATGAACGAGAAAGCCTACTGTCAGTACCTTTTCCACCATTTATTCCATTTTTCTGCTCTTCTTTGCTAACCTTTTTAACGATACCACGATGTTTTACAAAAGTCGTTTCGCTTAAGGAGACGTGCGAATGAACAGGATTAGACGCTAGCAAATTACTTTTGCCTTCATCACTTAAAAGTGGATGTACATTATCGGTGTTATACACATTCTGTTTGAATGGTTTTGTGTCAGATAAATTTTTTGCAGAATAATAATCATTTTGTGGTAATAGTATTTCTCTGCTCACTACCTTATATAGTGATTCATTTAATCTCGTTTTTCCTTTCAGAATTTCTGTATTGATCTTACTTTCGTCCTCACAATCGGAGTCTCGATAGATTATAATGAAATCCTTATTACTAACAATATTTGATTGAGTTAAAGACAGATTAATTTCATTACTTCCACTAGTATTACCATAAATACTATTAATACTAGTTTCTTTCACCGTGTCAATATTTGGTGTATCAACATCAATACTAATTTTATCTCTTTCCTTCTTATCTTCATATTTATACGATGAGACCTTTGAAGGCATTTCTGATTTTAAAACATTATTATCCGGACTCGTTTCATTAACATGACATGAGTGCTTACTCACAGATTCTATGGTATCTTCGTTACTAATACATGAAACAGAATATTGTTCCATTGCTGTGAAACTTAGTTTCTTAATTTTATAGTGTACATACGCATTTTTTACAAATCCTAAAGACGGTTCTACGTTAGCTGTTAAAATTTGAACTTCGTTAACTTCAGCTTGTACGTTAGATAACAACTGATTTTCTTTTTTATCTGATCTTGGTACCACGCAATCATCGGATAGCTTATTAAGCACTCTTCCTTCGTCGTACACGCCAATAATTTTATTATTCAAATTAGTCTCGTGCAAATAACTACTGTCAATTTCATTGAAGTCTATTTTTTCAGTCTGTGTCGCTGTGCTCGTTAAGTCATATTTTAATTGAGTTTGTACAGCAAAATCGGTTACTTTTTTGTTTTTTAAAGTTTCTAATATGGATCTGAGAGATTTTATGTCTTGACATTTTTCTTCGAGCTCCAATTTAACTTTCTTAATAATATTTTGGTTTTCCTTCTTGTCCTTATTTGCATTTTCTAAACGGACTTCTAATTCATTTATTTTATCTAATGCTGTAGTATACATGTCTTGCATAGAACAAATTTCTTCTTCTAATTTCAAAATATAAATTCGAACTGAATGTTTAAGTTTATCAATCAAAAGCTTTTGATTAAGTAGTTCAGCTTCCAAGTCATTAATAACACTTTTATCTTTAGATAATTGATGTTCTAAGATTTTCTTAAGAATGCTCAATTCTTGCTGTGCGTCTAGCTTCTCTTTTATTGCTTGTTCCTTTTCTTTGAATATTTTTTGCTTTTCCTTTTCAACAATTTTTTTGGCCTCATCAGCTTTTGTTAAAACTAAATGACATGAATTGTTTCTCGTTTCAATGTAATTATCAATACGTTCTATCGAAGTCATTATACTTTTAAGACTACAATTATCTGGTGACAAAGCGCTATCACCAACACATTTAATTTCAAGTTGCTTTATATCCGTAGCTATGATTTCCCTTTCGCCATTTAACCGACTTTCATTTTCTTTAGCTGATGTTTCAACTTTAATCTTGGTCGTTGAGAGTTTTTCTTCTAACTGTAAATTTTGATCCTTCAATTTTGCCAATTCAATTCTCATATTATGTGTTGCTTTTGAATCTAAAAGATGTTATTCATTTATGTAAAAGATGAAAACATGAATTATAAAAAATCAAATGCAAGAATATTTAAGTCTTACGGTGTGCTTCCATTAACTTCAGTGATTTATCTATGTCGTGGTTTCTGATACCTCTATTCTCGCCTAAGTCTAACATGGTAGCTAGGCTTGTCTGCAATCTTTGGACTTCATCTCCTAATTCATTGACCTGGTTCTCTAAAATTGCTATCTTATCATCCCGATCAGTAAGTTCTTTCCCAAGGTTGGCTATGGTTTGATCCTAAATTAAATATATAATAACATATAATTAACGAATTATATTCTATAACACGTATAAATTATGTTCGTTTCTATTAATAATTGACGCAAAATTTATTTTAGGTATCATTACAGCTTGCTGTATTTATATTCTAGCTTTGATGATGATAGTAGAAATTTTGTATTATATAATAATTACCGATTCCTTCAATTCGTTTAAGAGATGTTGGATTCTGTTTAAATTACAATAATTTTCTTCTTTAATCTTCTCCACTTCATTTTTTATATCTACCACCTGTATAGAGTTAGACGATTTTACGTGTAGCTGAAGCTGAAAAGTAATGCAAAAAAACTTACTTTACACACTTTTCATATCAATTAAATAACAAATTGACGTAACCTAAAAAAATCAGGACAATCAGTTAAAATGGCGACACTTCACCATCCAAAATATGATTCGGTAATAGCCCTTAAGAAAGAGGAATTAAAAAAAAATATCTTAAGACTTATTAAATATGGTTTCTAATGAGTTTGATAAATGATGTACAGCAGAAATAAAAGCATTATTGAGATAAAAGTGTGAATTTTAAAAATAAAATGTACGAGTTTTTAAGAGCAGGATTAAAGTAGCACTAGTCATACCGTACCTCTTTTCTTGCGCTTATTAAAGTATCTTCTATGTTCTCATTATACGCCATTAGATTTTTAGTTGCTTCTTGCAACTCTTGGTTCCTTATTTCTAAACTTTGCAAAAGTATCGATTTCGACTGTAATTCAAGCTCTAGATTTTCGTTTTCTTTTTTAATATCCTCATAAGCAGATTTCAATTCATCGTGATCACTTTCTAAAGCTATTTTCGACTTAATTTCACTTATGAGAATGTTATTTTCCTCTGTAACCGCGTTCAGAGAACTCTTAATGTTAACATTTTCCGTCTGTAATGAACCTACATTATTTTGTAGTAATTGTTGTTGTTCTTGTAGTGCTTGAATTTGCATAACCAAGCTATTGTTTTCATCATTTTTTATGATTATAACGCTTCGTAAATTATCGAGTTCATGTTTTAATTTAGTTATTTGGGTCTCAATATTATCCTTTTCGAGAAGTAAATTATCGTATTCTCTACACAAGTTAAAATAGTTTTGTTCCAAAGTTCTAACTCTCTCCGAAAGTGAAATAAAAAGTTTCTTTTCTATTTTAATTTTATCTAAAGTATTTAACTGGCTCTGAATTTCATGATTTTTGAGTAATAAATCATTCTTTAAATTATTATTTTCGTCAAACATTACATCATTTTGATGTTTAATTATTGCCAGCTCTTCTTTTATATTTTTATTTTCTTCCAAAACAGTAGCAAAATACTCTTTTTGTTCTATAAGTACTTGAATCTGAATATTTGCTTTGTCTAGTTCAATTGTTGTTTCTTGCAACTTGTTTAATAAACTGCATTTTTCTTCTTCAATCTTTTCATACAAATTTTGTGAAACCTTTAAATTTTCTTTTAAGTCATTTATTTCTTGATTTTTACTTTCCAATACTTCATTGTCTTTTTCTTCTAAATATTTGAGACTTTCATGACTTTGACTTATTAAACTTTTGATACCTTCCGTGTTAAGTGCTACAAATTTATCTATTTCATTTACTAAGACTTCACTCCCATTACTTTGATTATCCAATGTTCTAATTTCCTTTTCGTCCGATTTTTTTACACTAATCTGTAAGTTATTGTCAGTTTTCTCACTATTCGCTGATAATTTCCCATAATTACTAATAGCGTCTAATAATAATTTACTTTCTTTACTGGCCAGATTTAAAGAATTCAATGCTTCTTTTTTTTCACTTTCTAATTCTTGAATTTTGTCATTAAAAAGCTGATTCATTTCTTGCAACTGGTTAACAAGGTTGCTATTTTCCTGTTTGATGCTTTCTGCTTCCATTATTACACTTTTTGTCTCCAAACACTTGTTAACTAATTCATCATTTAAATGTTTCTTTTCATTAAATAGTTCTTGATTTTCATTGGTTAATTTTTTTATACATTCCTGTAATTCTTCTATTAATGTCTCCAACTGTTCATTGCGTTTAATCATCTTCTCATTTCTCTCTAAAAATTTATAATTTACCAACATTTAATAATCTAACATAAACTCAAACAGAACGCGTGTATCGTTTAAGCTGCTTTAAATTATTTTATACTAGCTTTCGATTTTAAAAAAAAAAACAAAAGTAAGTAGCCTATGTGTTCTTCCAGACTATACTCTACATCTATGCCAAATTTCATGGAGATCTGTTCATCCGTTTAGGCTCAAACATCCATCCATACGTCTAAACTTTCGCATTTATAATATTAGTATGATAATTTGAATATAAAGTCTAAACATAGTAACGAAATATGTGTAACTATATTTTTATGTATAATATTTTATCTTAAAGTTAGAATCGGTGCCACAAAGAATTGAGATGATGATTGATATTCATACTATAGTTAATAATATGTTATTATAACAGCCGAATATTAAAACGATTTTTTAAACTTTCGGTTTGTAAATAGTATCAAAGTTTTAATGGAATTTTAAGTTTAAACATGGCCTTATCTTTAGGTCGTTGTTAGATATTAAAATGTCGTTTCACTATTCGGCTGTTAGTATTTACATTTGTTTACTCTCGTCATTTCTACCAACCATTCCAATTCTCAATTTTAAGATTATCAATCATAAGTTTTTCGTGGAATTCATTTTTAAGTCTATTGTTTTCTTCTTCTTTATAAGAAAGAGTATCTTTAAGATTTTTAACTTCTTGTCGAAGTGAATTTATTTGCTCTATAAATTCTTCTATCTCATGTTGACTTTCTCTTTCAACCTGCAAAAATTACTCATCAAGAAATTGTTACCTAACTTTACAATTAGCAACTACCTTAATTTGCTATTAGCTTACATAATCTTTGTTTATCCTTAGAAACTTATTTATCTCAACTGTTAAGGTTTCTATTTGTTGTTCTTGACACATATTCTTGCATTCACTCTCTTTTAATTTACAAATTAAGGCATGCTTTTCTTTTTCCCAATCAGTGGAAGCTTCGCTTAATTTATTTTGCAAAGATATATTTTCACTTCTAATCTGATCCAACAACGATGATTTTGAATCGATTATATCACTTTGAGCACATAACTGCGTTTCCAAAGTAGATGTTTCATCAGCCAGAACTATAAATTTCTCTTTTAGATTATCAAGTTCTTCTGATCGTTTTTTATAATAATCTTTTTCCGTGAGTAACATATTATAGGAATTTAATTTGGTTTTCAAAATGTCACATTCTTTTTCAAGTTTGTCATACTTTAGACATTTTTGTGTTAAATTGTTTTTTTCATATTTCAATTCATCGTGACAGACGAGAAGTTCATCATAACAAGCTTGTAAATTCTTTAACCGATGTAGATTTTGTACTTCAATACTACAGCTGTTAATAAGTACGGTTTCATTTGCTATAGACTCTTCCTCTCCAGGCGTACTACTTTTACGTAGGATTTCTTTCATTTCATCATTCCCTATTATATCTGCTACAAGGTGAGCTCTTTTACTATCGATGTTTATTTCAAAGTTATCTTGATGTGTCACCGCGAATGCGGTCTCTACACGTGAAATTATTTCAGTATGATAACAAGAACAGTCTTTTGAACAAGGTGAAATTAAGGCACAGCAGAATTTTTCCAGTACTTTCAATTTATAAAAGATCTTTCCCTTTATGTCGACGTTTCGTGTATCCTTTCCCGATGTCTGTAGAAATATATAAATAATAATTCATACAATTATAAAAAAAGGAAAATTATTATTTCTTAATATTTACTAGTAAATCCAGATAGTGTTTGTATTTTTCGTTTTGACATAAGGTACCAAATATTTTTTCTAGTGCTGTGTATATATGGGCATATATGCAATACGGTTCACAGACGTCATTTTCCATCACCTAGAAGCAAATAAAAAAAAGTAATCGAATTGAATCTTTACATATTTTTCTATTAAAAAATTGTATCTTATTCTTTTCACACACAGGATCTAAGCATGGATTTAAACAACTTTAAGTTATTACTTACAGCAATTGTATTTCGCATCGCATTTAATTTGGCGTCTTTTCTAATTATAGTATCTTTCATGTCTTCAATCCTTGGATCGTGAACAACTATAATTAATAATTATTATTTAAAATGAACAAGTAATTTAAATGTTATTAATAATAATAATTTAAGAAAATATTACCGGTGCTTGCATCGCACGGACAAGGAAGAGACCCACCCTTGTCGCCTTGCGTTTGTGTTTCTTTACACGGATAAAAAGATTTATCCACAGACCTCTAAAATCATATAAACCTCATAAAATTTGATCAAACTTAAAACATATAAAAAATACTTAACCATTCGCTCAATTTTGTACCTCTTTCTTAACTACATAATACAATCTTAAAAACTCAAGAATAAGCAATCCAATATTAATACCAACCTCGGTTGCGAATGATGAGCTAGTCTGGGAACATAAATAAGATTTAAGACATTAAAAATGCTAAAAAAGTTCTTGGTAATAGTTTTATATTTTAAAAAATAATCGTGTTTTTTATGTTAAGAAAACGATTATTTAGCACAGCGAACTGCCTTCGGCGAGAAATTTTAGATATGCAGTGATGAAAAAGTCAAAATAATTATGCTAAAATATATGACAATTAATACCTCAAATTCTTGAAATCGCATTATCTGGAAAATAAAGAAAATACTCATCAAGTTGTTTATTTCTTTAAAAAAAAATTAAAAAACAAGCGTAGACCAAAACGAAACCTTTATTAAGGATTGAAAGATTTACCTCATCTCCTCTGGATTTCCCAGTCTGGAAATACAAAAAACAATTAAGAGTATATACGAATCATTAAAAAATAATTCAATTAAAATATAACATACCTCAAATGTTTCAGAATCAATACCCTTGAAATAAAAATATAAATTAATTTGCGCCTTTATTTAGATTTAAAAAAAAAACATATTCGTGCATTACCTCCGTAAATCCTGAGAGATCTAGATCCAAACACTAAAAAATTACAACAATTTAGCAATAAAAATAAAAACGAAAATATATTAAAAAACGACTGTATTTCTTACCATGTCATCTAGTTGTTTATTAGCTGCTTTTATCGCTGCATGCTGGAAAAAAACCATTTTGTAAGAGATTATATTAATACGAGCTAATAATACAATTTCTGTTTACTCACAGCATTTGCTATATCGCTCTTTTGATCATTAGTAAGTTCAAGCTGATCGTATGCTGCTAACAACTGTTCGAATTCTTCGATCTTCCGTCTCAAACGGTTTATTTCTGTATTCTTCGTCACCATAAGTGTGTTCACTATGACGTCAGTTGGTAAATACTTCGGTCTGCAGGTTTCATTGTTACGTTTAATGATTTCCACCAAATGGTCACTTTTATCCGAACAAAAATGTGACCATGCCCTCGCGTCCGTGCATGACGAATACGCCTTCAGCTTTCCTTCATTCCTCGCGGGCAAGTCCAAGAGCTCATACTCGTTGAACACTCGCTCTCTTTTCGATATAAATGACATGACTTAACGTAAACACAAACAGTTAGATAAATTTATGTAATCGACATATTTACTCTGAACATTTTACATTATTAAATTTTAAATCCATGAACAATATCGTAATATCAATAATTATAAACAATGTCCAAAACAATAAATATTTTGAACTGTCAGTCGCGATTGAGAGATGTCTTTAAATCGAATGACATATTTTAAAAACATGTAAATCTCATATTTCTAACTAACCAAGTATAAAAATACCAAAGAATCTTAAAGGCAAAGAAAGAAATGCTCTGTCTATCTTATTCTGTTCGTTTGCAATTTGTTGCTTTTTCCATTAATGTCTTGTTAGCCTTTTGAAATTCATAACTAAACATCCAGTCGTTTCATACAAATTCTATTCAAGAAAAATAATTCAGAACGCAATAAAAAACGTCGCAACACTTTCACACAGACAATTATAATTCAGATATCAAAATTGTTTGTCATGAAGTTCGAGTGGATAAAATATCTGTAAAAATAAAATCAACCGGTTTTCTCCTTCAATGAATTATACATATCACAGAAAAACTATTTTACCGTCTCGCAACGAAGGCAAATTGAAATCTTATGATTCTTGTTTCGACTTGCGGGCGTGGAGTCATGATATGAGCGCGCGCGACCGCTACCTGAGGGAATGGATGAAGTGCAACATGCCGCCTTGCCTATTGCCTTTGTCCACCTTGAACAATTTATTAAAATCCATGTCCTGCAGGAACATAGGTCAAGTAAGTACAGCATTACCTTTGTCGGTATTCATTCTATTCCATCATTCTTTCCCTTTCTCTGTCTATAACCTTCTTTATTCCTTTTAATTACAATAACTTATTGACCACTTTTAAAACATAGGTAGCTCCACGTTGTCATCCTGATTGCAAATCCAAAAGAATTTTGGAAACTATATGTACGTCGTGTCAGGCTATGAAAGACTGTCTCAAAAATAGTGAAAAAATGGAACATTTTTTTGAGGAAGTACGTTAAATATAATTTTATTATCTTTATTATTAAAATAAATGTATAAAATCATACTGTGCAAAAATATATTTTTTATAGGAGGAATTAGAAACGGGACATTGGCCTTGCGACAAATGTTTAAATGCATTAAAGAGTATACGAACGTTTTGGAAAGTTATTCTATGTAAGATTTTAAAAATTAATACTGTTCCCAAAGCTGAGGTAATAACTAGAGAACATCGAAGTTCGACCGATTACATTAACGGTGTTGCTAAAGCTTGGCAAAGAGATATAATGGAGCAGGCTGCTTACGTCAAAAACTTAATACCTTCATTGACGACCAGCAGCCTTACATGGAGAGGTCACAAATGTGAGAGGCATGATGACACTTTATTATATCCAGATGATATTCATGCACATGAATTGGCTGAAATTAATTTAAAACGTAAAAGGAGTAGAATCATCTCCAGATCTCAGGCAATAAAAGAAAAAGCTACGGAGTTTGCGGCCACGAGTACTGTGAAATTATTGGATATTGGATGTGACCCTTTAAATCATGTTGATGAAAAATTGAACAATTATTTAACAACATTGCAAGACCAATTGGAAACACAAGCAAATGAAGTAGAAGAACTGAAAAGAGAGAATTATTCCCTTAAAAATAAATTACTAGAAGTTCGTAAACTGCAATCAAGGTTGTCGTTCCATCGTCCAGCTATTTTCAATTCAGTCTGTGATAGTAATTATGATTTAAAACCGTTAGATACAAGTTCCGAAGAGAATTTTTCTAGTCCTATACAGAAAGATAATAATTCCGAAGTAATGATTACAGTCAAAAATTATCGAACAGAGGTAAGTAAGGTTAAAAAGAAAGTAACTAAATTTAATTTTCAATAGCAGCGATCATATCTTTTAATCTTATAGGATTTCAAACATGTATGTATGCTACAAGTCGTTCATAAAACCAATAAGTCAACTGAAAATTTTGCTGTAGAAGAGTTACGGTGCTGCAGTAAACAAGATCCGATCGAATTGCTAACTAAAGGTAAAGATTTCGCTAATCAAAATAACTTTAAATATGAACTAAAGTATTGAAATACTCTTTCACATTTTAGTGCAGAAAACGTTCGGACAAATCGTAAGAAAAGAAATAACCATAGCAAATAAAGAACACAAATGTGCCGATCGACAAGACATAAACGTGACATTCAGAAAACAAATTCTTTGATCATTATTTTGATATAATACTTGAACAAACCTATCGTACAAATTTTGTAAGTTATTCTAATGTTTGGTGATTTTAAATTGCCACAATATATACGCTTTTTATTAATTTTTAATTACATGTAGGTGCAATATTTGTGATGTTAGAAGTGAAAATGTAGACGTCTATGATAGACGATGAAATTAAATTAAAGAAAAAAAAAGAAGTGACAAAGTGTATTTAATTTACGAACTGAGACATGATTTTTAATAAACGATCATAAATTAGTTTATTAGCGTCGTTAGCAAAAACAAAATCTAAATGATTGAATGCCTTCATTGGTACTAGATACTTGCCAACGACGACAGGCAGTTCCAGCATTAGTCTGTGCACATCAGTCGGTGTCGACAGCCAATCATTATCAGCATAATGTAAGAAAACTGGTGTCGTAATGGCAGTTAAATTATAAGACGGCGGTTTCCTACTGCCATAGATGCGTTTGTTCTTGAACCTCCCATAATCAAATTGAACGAATTTGTTTGAGTTATACAGCTGGCCGAAGTGGATTATTTGCTTCGTTGATGCGCCGGCGGGAGTATGTCCAAGCACCACTGGTAACATTGTCTAAAAATAACATTTCGTCCCTCTTAATAAAATACAGCCTCTACTCGATATTTCAAAAACCAACAATACTTCCTTGTTGTTTACCTATGGGGCAAGTGGAGTCCCAATTATGCACAATGCAGCTATATTATTGTGAAAAAGTATTACCTACAATACATTCAAAGGCTTCAACTTACACTATTCAGTTGTTCGTTGTTGAATCCGCAAATAAGAAACAATACGTTTTTACATAAAACTTGTGTAAGAGCCTCTTCTAAGCAGTATTTTTCTCCGGCTAATTCATTTATTTTACCATTGGGCAAAAATTCGTTGGCACCTAACATTTTCATGACTACCTAAAAATTAGAAGACGTAATTATGATTATTTCACTTTTATTATTAAGAACTCTGACTTCGAAGATGGTTACTCTCATTTTAAAAAATTGCTTACTTCAAGGGAATTCGTGAAGGGTCCAACAGCTTTTATAAGTGGGCTTTTTATGTTACTTATAAAAGCGATAGGCGCTAGAGCGTGCATAGCCGATATTTTATTGTTATATTCCGGTCTCGTAGATGCCATTACCCAGAAAGCTGTTGTGCCTTGAGAGAATCCAATATATTGGATATTAACGACGCCTGTTTCTTTGAGGATGTAATCTATCATAGCTGGTAGATCGTAGTAACCGATCTCGTGCCAACTGAACTGCCAAAATGATGATTGCGTAGGTTTTGTGGAAGCGTGAAGACGAGAGTAAGTGTTGCCTCTGGCGTTTCCCATCCACACATCATAACCTGCATCTGCTAGAATATAGGCTGTAATATTCAAAATACTTTTAACTAAAGTAAAATTCGGTCGGATAGTGCATATTTGTTATAATTATTTCTAGTGGTTTGTCTTACCAAGCCCCTTCCCAGGTCTCATAAGTACCCATTCCGCAGAGGATGAAAGTAAGCCATGTTGGAGAAATATAACAGGCCTCTTGATATCACCTGTTTTGTTTACACCATGAGGTACTCTGTGCATTTCCAAAATATATCTGTCTTCTGTGTACACTCTATGTATCTCACAAGGATAGCCATATTTACGGATAAGTGTGAACTGTGAAATGAGGCAAACTTTATAGAATCCTAGCTTCCGCCCGTGACTCCGCCGTGGAATTAAAAAATAACGAAAGTAAGTAGCTCATGAGTTCTTCCAGACTATGCTCTACATCTATGCCAAATTTCATCGAGATCCGTTCAGTAGTTTAGGCTACAAACCCTAACAAACATACATCCATCTTAACTTTCGCATTTATAATATAGAATACTAGATATCTGCCTATTCAATTATATCGATAATGAGCTGACTAAATCGATAATAATCAAATAAGATATCGATTAAATAAACGTCGATTTTTAAGCAGTCAATAGCCGCTAACACGAGCTTGTTTGGTCCTTTGATAAATACATTTAATTTCTTATTTAAACGTAACCGTTATAAAATGATTAATAATACTGTACTTACGGTATCCAAAGTTGAATCTT
>LD699455.1:2207924-2224706 GCA_003118335.3 Papilio memnon
ATATAAAAAAAAATTAACTTTTGAATCATTATATTTGTTAAGAGTTGCTCTAAGAACTTTCATAATGTACAACATTTTTTAAAAAGTACCTACTAGATACCCTAATCCTAAAATACTCCAATTAGGATTATCAACTGATTAACCGAGGTTTAGTGACATCAGCTACAAATGTGAGATGAAGAATACTTGTATAGTATAATATGTTAGAAAGAAAAAACACTAACATCTGATGCTTCATTAAGAATTATAACGAAGATACACATATCCCTTAATCTCTCGATACTTATTCTTATAATTTACTAGCCTTCGCCCGCGACTTAAAAAAAAAATGTTACTAGCCTATGTGTTCTTCCAGACTATCTTCTACATCTATATCAAATTTCATCGAAACCCTGTCAGCGGCTTAAGCTACAAACACTAACAAACATCCATCCATCCATCTAAACTATCGCATTTATAATATTAGTATGATTCGCAGGTGGAATGCTCAGGGAACGGTGTCTGTGGTCCTTGTGACGTTTGCCAGTGTTACACCGACCGTCCTGGCTCCAAGTACTTCGACAAAGAAAACTACTGCGCCGACATCTGCATGACCACGAACGTCTGCGACGAATGCCTCAGCAACCCAGAGAACGGCAAATGCCCAGACTGTCACTTCCCTCTCACCAAGTGGAGATACAATGAGACACTACTGAGGGAAAAGGACAGCCAGAACAGGAACATCTGGATTAATTGCAACGGAACAGTTGACAACTGTCCCATAGAATACGTCGCTAAGAAAGATGATAATGGTGACGTGTTTGTTATGGTGATCAAGTTGTGCGACGTTACCAATGGAGCGTCAGTTGCGGGTGGCACCAATGGTAAGCATTTAAGACAAATTTTCTATAAACTTTTACCAATATAACGCTCCGTAGCTCGTTTATTCGTTCACCAAACATCTACATATTCAAATTTAAACAGGTGCAACTTATAACATCGCTGTTGACGCATTCTGTAAATACAGACGACAGATGGATACTGTCACATTGCTTATTCCTTATCGACCCTAAAGAAATACTCCATATCTGAGTGCATTAGTGTTATGATATTCTAATTATCTTGTTTGTTGTTCGACATAACAAGTATGTTAATATTTGGTATCCGTTTCCGAGTTCGTGAGTAACAATATACCATTATCCTCGGTGGCGCGGGTGCTCGGGGCGGATACTTCGCCTTGTGATAACTCGTATTGTCCCAAGTAATATGGTCGTATGCATTCAACCACTTTGTTTGAAAGCGAGAGTATCTATTGTATTTGTTGGATAAACGTATTGTTACACACAACTTGTTTATTCCAATCTACCTGATTCAATATTTATTAGTCAAATATTTTTTATGTGTATCGAGCCATAATTACAAACAAGCATTAGTTCTCTAACATTTAGTAAGGCGCTTAGCTTGATTTTAAATTACTTTCCTTTTTTTATAAATCAACTGGTTGTTGAGGCAACTGGCTAGGTGAAATTAAAAAATGGTAAAAAAAAACCTATGTTCCTTACTAATAACGAAGCTTTATAGAATAAGCTAATAAAGAATTTTTGAAAACGGCCCAATTGTTTATGTGTTAATTCAATACATACAGAAATAAAATTCTTCTTTATAATATTAGTATAGATACATTAACATTAGTCAGATAGTTATAGTTACACCTAATAAATAGCTGTTTATTCAATAGAACGTGAAGATTAGAAGATTACCAATACAATACAGCGTTAGTAACCGATGTTTTCTTTCTACAGTGACGATCCCCGTAGTGCTGACGGTGTTGCTGCTAGCGGCAGCAGCGGCGGCGACAGCTGGCTACCTGGTGTGGAGGAACCGGCCGCCCGCGCTGCCGCTCGCCGACACACAGTACCAGAACATCGGCGCTGAAGACTGCGTCGGCTCCAACCCGCTCTACATACCGCCCACCTCCTATTATAATAATCCTACCTACGGCAAAAACTAGTCAGGTAAATATTATATTAGAATAAGTTAGGTTAAAATTCAGTTCTATCCAAAGACATTTAGGAAGTATATAGTCTAGACATAAGGAACATTTTTTCACCGGTAACTTCTTTGTACGGTAATATCTCAACGTGAAATTTGACACGCCGAGACGCTTGTGTTTGAAATTATTTGTTTCGGACACCAGGTAGCGCTAGTGAGATTATGTGAAAATAGTTTTAAGTATCAACTATGCTTCCTTTATATATTTTTGAATCTCTCTGGTTCTATTACTACTTCAATATCTTGACTGATTTAGAAGAGAGATGTCCGATTTACATGCAATCCTGGAGTATTGTTGAGGTAGAATTCAATTACCTGTTGTAATCAGAAAAATGTTACTGTTTTTAACATAGCTACTCTTAAAAGTGAAGAATTTTTGTTATTGCATATAAGCTCTGCAGGGAGTATTTACCAACATTGTAAATAGCTCAATATAAACCGGTTTGTTGATAGTAAAACCGTAATAAATGGTAGCAATTTACTAGAGCGCCGTAAGTAAGCAGGTGAGAGGTGCATTTACATTCACGTTGACTGCAAAACTTCAGGTGCTAAACATTCCAACAAGAAACAATAAAACTTTTTTCCTAATTAACTATGATAATAAACGTAGAGGACTTGTAGTTAATTGTGTCTTTAAACAACCTAAAATATAATATATTTTTCGTAAACTTCTTTACCTACTATAATAATCAAACTATAAGTCATTCGTCCGCGTGAAATTAAAGAAAATAACCTATGTTACTCCCAGATAAATCACCTTTCTAACGGAGAAAGAATTGTTAAAATCGGCCCAGTAGTTTTTGAGTTATTTCAATACGTACAAAAATATAGATATACAAATCTTTCCTGTTTATAGTATTAGTATAGATATAGATTAATAATTTAGTAGTAGTACATAATTACCAATAGTAACAGCTTTATATGTCCTAAAAATATTGTCCTATATTCGCATGAAAAAACTGTTATTCAAACCGTCCAAAGTGCAATCATCGAGATAAAAAGCGAAGGCAAGGACGGAACAGAGTCGTTATTGCGGTCGATTTGTAACGAAACCGCGGCACCGTTCACTGTCCACTGCAAGCAGGACTACGTGACTTGCATCACAGGCAACACACGATGGCACATACAGTATACAGGCATTTAAATTTTAAGAGACCCATTATAGTAAACTTTAAGGGTGTGTAATTTAAAATTATATTTAATTAATTTAAATGATTTAAACAAGTCATATCTCGATTATAAAGATCTTATTAGCAGAATTCAAAAGCACAAAAAGATATTTAACTTGAAAAATGAGTCACTTTATGCGAACATAGAGCACCTGCTCTGTGAAATGTACATCTTTGTACTTAAGTTTTATTACATTAATATTAAGGTTTTTTATTAATTTTGCATCTTGATTTATTTCTAGTTAGATTATAAACGAACGTAGTTCACAATATATCGGTGACATGACCATTATTTTTATTTGACACGATGTTTTGGCTAGTCGGACATTGTGATAACATGTCACTGATGTCACACGCACCGTATATGTCCGGTTATGAAATAACACAATCGTACGTGACTATTGTTTTGGAAATTCAACAGACTACTGAGAGACAGTGAACTTAATTGTATTATAAGATTCCACAAATGCCTGTACACGTTAATTCATAAAACTCTAAGCAAAATAATGATCTGAAAACTTTAAACGGAAACCTCAATTTTTAAAGAGTTTTGTCTCTTCGTCTTAGCATAAATCTATACTAATATAATAAAGAGTAAACACATACTTCTTTATTGCCTAAGATGTCAGCAATTACAGCATATTTTTGAATAATTCTTTTTTTAATAAAAAGCCCTACACTTACGTCACGCTTTAGGCTATATATTTTCACGCCATTAAACTTAGGGGGTAAATATTTTGTATAAAAACCCTAATGTGGGAAAGAGACCATAAGTTGCTGCCAACATCAAGGAAGCAAGATTGCCATGGTTTGTCATCATGTCATGTCATTTTGACATTTGCAATTGATAATTTGACAAATGTAGGTAAACAATGAAATAAAGTTTTTATAATTTCACGCGGATGAAGCCGCAAGGGAACAGATAGTAGTTTATAGTTTGTATAACACTTTATACAGTAACACAATATGTTCATCTATAAAACATTATAAAGAGGAAAGATTTGTACTTTTGTATTTTTGTATATATTAAAATCAAAAACTACTGAGCCGATTTTAAAAATTCATTCACCGTTAGAAGGGTAATTTGTCTCTGATTAACATAGGCTATATTTTTTAATTTCACGCGGACGAAGTCGCAGGATCAGCTAGTTAATTATAAAGTCAATTAGGTATCTAACATCAGTATCTATTCAATATAAAATAGTATGTGTCCGGGCAAATAATTGTCAAGTGACTCATCTTCACACTTAGAACTTGCTTGATAAATAATATTCCTTTATAGACCGTGCTTAAACTAATAAAGTAACACAGTAGTCATTAATGACTTATTTAAATACATAAAATAATCAAACAATTGACAATTTTAATTACGAAAATGTGCAAATATCTTTGAAAATATCGGGGATTTTCCTTAATAAAGCTCATCTCTATTATTTTCGTTTAATCTTGAATTAAATAACCCCTAAATCATCTTAATCCTACGTATAGTGAATCAACTATAATTCAATGCAATATTCTCGTGCTATATTGTTTAAACTTGTAACTGAATTTAAATTCCGCTACATCTATACTAATATAATAAAGTGTAAACACACACTTATTTGTTGCTTAAGATGTCAGCAATTACAGAATATTTTTGAATAATTCTTTTGTTAATAAAAAGCCCTACACTTACGTCACGCTTTAGGCTATATATTTTCACGTCAGTAAACTTAGGGGGTAAATATTTTGAATAAAAACCCTAATGTGGGAAAGAGACCAGAAATTGCTGCCATCATCAAGGAAGCAAGAAGCCATGGTTTGTCATCATGTCATGTCATTTTGACATTTGCAATTAATAATTTGACAAATGTAGGTAAACAATGAAATAAAGTTTTTATAATTTCACGCGGATGAAGCCGCATGGGAACAGCTAGTTAATTATAAAATCAAGAACGAATAAATCTTATTGGGAGCGACGCCCACGTCGTGTCTCGGTGATATATCCTCGATACAGAGTGTACTATGCAAATCATTACTTTCTATAGAAAGTAAACTCTTGGCTAATGCTAAAATTCATCAAGCTTTATTAATTACAAGGTAGACAGAGCAATATGTTAAAAATTATTACGTTTGTAAAATTTATCAGGACAGCGGTTGATTAGTATAAGGAAATGTAATTTATTTGGCTCTATAATTTAATATTGTTTTTATTGTAATAAAGTTAGAGAAAGTAGAGTCTAAAGGAATCCCTTCGTTTATATTTGATAAATGTGCTGAAAGAAATGACATATGTATTATATGAATATAATGTACTTTTAAGTTAGAATTTATTATGTCTATTTAGTTAAACTTAAATACTAAGAATAGTATATCGGAAGCTAAGTTATTTCGCGTTACGACAGCGAGAGCTTATCAGTAAGTGACGTGTTGCGCTCACTGCGAGCTTAATTGATTTATAATGTGCGATAAATTACACTTATTATTCATTTTAATACCTCCCTATTGTTAGCACGATAAAACAAGTCAGAACTATAAATCTGACCAGTATTAAAAAAGTCCAATCAAATTCCAAAAAAGGACTCTAATAAAAGATATGCTCTCAAAATAAAGAACACAGTCACAGCTGTTTCTTCCATACAATATAAACAAACAACTTCGTTAGTGTTCAGTAGAGAAATGGACCACAAGGTCGGATTATTTGTACAGATCCGGACTAAATAAAACAACAGTTGTTTGGCGGAGCGAACGTCAGCTTGAAAGTATTCGAATGCGTCCTGTAGAGGTCGTTGCTCGCCGACGAATACTTGACCTTATCTTCTTACTGAGTGGTTTTTTGTAGGCAAAATAGTATGGATTAACGGCCATCGATCATTATCCGTTATACATATACGATTGGACGATATGGCTACTGTAGAACTTATAATATTAATAGAATGTCATATGCTCCTTATCATATTTTGGTATTCAAGATTTGTCATTTTTTAGATTCCTGTTTGCGTTGCTAAACATAACGTCTGACCTATTTCTATCTTAGAAATATAGATATTGCCGTCTTATAAGAGGAATATATTCCTGGACCTGTCATTGATCTTAGTCCATATTTAGACTTGTACAAATCAGGAAGTAAGATATAATACGATTCTAATATACGCGTTTATTTAAAAATACTACCTACTAATCCATAGCGCATGAATTGACTTATTTTTTTCATCGCAAATTGTGTGTTTATTGCTATCTGCTATCTGATTCACCTTTAACAGTAATACGAATAACGATTTTCAACGAATTAAATTGATATACTACTGCCATATGACTTCATCCGGAGGGGAAGAGCCATGCTGTCTAGTAGAATTTGTTATTGTATGTCTTCACTATTATTTAAGTAACAGGAAGTAATTTGAACGTCGCGAGTCTCAGAAGTAATTTGCCCAGGGATAAACGAAGATAATTACCTCAGCAACAAGAATTAATCACGGTTAAAGATGCCTTTCAATAGGCCAAGATAATGATAGCGTCGCTCTGTTGCCAAAAGAAAACGACATCCATTTATCACCTTTATTCTTATTCATCATCATCATCACCAGCTCACTATATGTCCCCACTGACGGGCTAGGAGCCTACACTAAGTTAGGGTGACTAAGCCATAGTCAAACATGCTGGCCAAGTGCGGTCTTATTCACACGGACTTAATTAAAATGAACTGTACTCTTATACTAATGACGAAATTGAAACAATGTCCTGTCACTTGTCGTATGTCCTAATGGTCTCCTGTCATTGAGGTGTCACCAAATAGTCAGAACTGGTAGCTTGAATATTCACCATTCTAATCCAAGGAGCAGCCCTAACTAAGCTTCCATATCGCTGAGTCACGTCGTCATACGACGTTGAGTCCTCCATAACGCGACTTAATTATTTAAACTACTCGGATATTTCCTTATTTATGAAATTATGTTAACTTTGTATTCAATTTGTCAAACAAAGAGCTATAGATGAAGTCCAGTTTAACTGAACTGTAATAACATTGACGTAGACAATGACGTTTATTATTGACAGCGGAAGATAATGGTGGAATTCACACAATTGTATGAGTGACGCGTTTCATCGACTTACGAAACAAAGGCATCAAAATTAACGGTCTTAAATACGCAATTACACGATTCTATTAAACAAAACACAGTTGTATACACATAATTTATATAATATAGAGGTCAATAAAAGATGTATCCAAAAAGATTCACTTTTAATTTTACTTAACAATTTCCCACTAAATTCGGCGACTTAAACTTCGTAATTGTCGACGATATTAAATTGTCAAGACTTATTATTAATTAGAAAACCCTTAGTAACATTTAAATACTTGTATCTAGTAACGGTGTTCAGTAACTGTATATCGTATAACCAGTATGCTTTGACTTTCATCTTGGACAGTTTTTATACTCAAGTAACAAGCATATTGCGCATTTCATAGTTATGTGGCATTTCTAAGGAGTAAGATGGAGTGCCTCATATATCAACTGAATTGCAAATCAGTTTTAGAAATTAGATTATTGACCACACAAGTAGAGCAATAAAATTTTAATAGAAACATTTCAATGCGAGATGGATGATGAATGGATTCAGTAATGACAAATGTGTCATGGTTGTCTAAAATATGATTTTAGTATTTAAATGCAGAAATTACAGAATAGTAGAATTTGTTTCAAAACAGTGCCTAAAGACGTAAAAGATAAACTCTTGCAATTACGCGTTGACCTTTCTCTTATTTAAAAAAGTCGCATTTGAATAAAAGTGACATTGGTTAATCAACACTTGTAAACATAATTATTGCCAATTGAACAGAAACGGTGAATTTTATTTGATGTTGTCGCTTAATGAAATGTCAAGGCTGGAATTATCTATGCGTCGGTCTGTAGGACTGTACTATACTCGTACTGGGAACGACGGCTTACTAAATCAACCAATGTCAGGCGAAGGTACCTTAGTTTATGTTCGCCCTTTTATCAATTAATGGCTGTTGCTCGCGACTTCGTCAGCGTGAAATAAAAAAGAATTTAATGGCCTATATTACTCACAGATACATTACCTTTCTAACGGTGAAAGAATTTTTAAAATTGCCCAAGTAGTTTTTTAATTATTTCAATACATACAAAAATATAATACAATTATTTTTCCTCTTTATAATATTAGTATAGATTATTGGTTTATAACTAAAAAGTCAGTCCTTGTATCCAATATTACAATATTCTCTATCATAAATGATTCCCTTTCAATGATATTCAATCCATTTGAATATTAACAGCCTCGTAATCTAATTAAACGGCAATCCAACAAACAATAGCTATAAATTCAAAATAACGAGATCCATATTGAGATGACAGTTATCAAAGGCGGTGCCCATAAGCCCAAACAATGCACAAGTCATTAAAATTTCTAGACGCCGACGCCTACGTGAGACATAGCTTATATGGAGTTGTAGAATTTCCCTCTGAGTAAATCATGAGGGTAATAAGTAATGGTAAATTAATTAAACTTCATTCATCAATATTTAATTATTCTTAAATTAACATTCAGAGATATCGATGGGTAATTAAGGGAGCCTTTTAATCTAGATTTAAGACTTTATGTAACCATTAATTGATGTACATAACGGTACTGTGTAAAAATTTTTAGGTACTTTTAGTCGCTTTACAATCCTAAAGACATAATAAACATGTTGTTTCAAGAAAAAATCCATTAAACTAAATAGTTTCACCATTTCCGATATGAATTAGTCACAAGTCGACGAACGGATGAATGTTTTATTTGTTATAGTAAGAAACCATGAACTCAGTGTTCTAAATTATTTTAATTCCAATAAATCAAAACCACAAACAATACCTACTTCCACAATACGTATGCTATGAAGAAAAACAGGAAAACCTGACTCTATTCATGATATTAACTGCACACACATTCCGTCCTAAACAAAAAAATCAGCGTATATTAGTATGTAACGGGTTGTAACGGACCTCCGCTTCTGCATCCGCAAGTGCGGAACTTCCGCAAGAAATGATAACTCCGCATCCGCTTCCGTTATTACTTACGCGGAGTTATAACGTAGGTTAATTTACGTCGTTAATGCGAGAGGAGCGACTAGGTATGGTGTATGCGACCCGCGCAGGCGTGCTCGGTCAACTAGCAGTTCACATTTTGACGCATACGCGAGTTTGTCGTTGAGATTTGATTGTTTTTTGTGTGTTGGCAACGTTATTATACCAATCTGTATTCTGAATTAACGTAGTTTTAGTTTTTATTTCTGTAATAAATAGCAATTAATATTTTATTGTTGACCTCCGATACTGCAGAGGTGACACTCTTCGCCTCCGCATCCGCATCTGCTTCCGTTAAAATGGCCTCCGTTACAACCCAAGTATATACTGGTAATTTGCGTACCAAGCGATGCCGACAGAGGTCGTAGTATATTTTTCCCCAGATGATACAGATAAGGAAATAAGAAATGTTCAACGTTCGTCATAAACTTGTCGTGAAATCTGAGCATGCCTTTATTCCTTTTAGAGTCATAAGTTGTCCTTGAATCGAGATTTCCTTTATTAATAAAAAAGCAATTGGTATAAACAAAGTTGCTGTAACTATTAACATTAACGAATTGATTTTGAAAAGTGTATTTTAATGCTATTTTTATAAAGATCATTTAATTACTTTATATACAGGATAATAAAAACAAATTAAAATAATTCACCGCTTTTATATTAAACTAGCTGTTGCTCGCGACTTCGCCCGCGTGAAATTAAAAAATATAGCCTATGTTACTCACAGATAAATGACCTTTCTAATGGTGAAAGAATTTTTTAAATCGGCCCAGTAGTTTTTGAGTTATTTCAATACATACAAAAATACAAAAATACAAAGTTTTCCTCTTTATAATATTAGTATAGATTAAAAATTCTTAAATAACTGTACTATGGATATACCATTATAGTAAATCGGATTTACCCATTTATTTGTATAACGGGTATATCTTTTTTGGAAGAAAAAAATAATATTACATTTCAATAAACAACCACATTGCGAAATTGATTACTTACAATGCGGTATTTAATTATGTATGTGTAATATTTATGCATTTATACAGCTGTAAGTATATATAAGGAAAAAAATACGAAGTATGTAAAACAGGGCCGTTAATAACTTCAGTATAGCGAGAATACATACCTACCATGTATTTAACTTAGAGTAGAATTAAATGTCATAAAGGAACTTATTATTATCTACACTAATATGATAAAGCGTAAACACACACTTCTTTGTGGCGTAAGATGTCAGCAGTTACAGCATATTTTTGAATAATTTTTTTTTCAATAAAAATTCCCACACTTCCGTCACGCTTTAGGCGATATATTATCACGCCATTAAACTTAGGGCGTAAATATTTTGGATAAAAACCCTAATGTGAAAAAGAGACCATAAGTTGATGCCAACATCAAGGAAGCAAGATTGCCATGGTTTGTCATAATGTCATTTTGACATTTGCAATTGAGAATTTGACAGAAGGTAACAATAAAATAAAGTTTTTATAATTTCACGCGGATGAAGCCGCAAGGGAACAGCTAGTATTATATAAATGTTGGCGCATATTTTAATAATATTTGATCATACTCACAGTTATAAATACAATACTCGAGTAACTTAGTTCCGTACCGTAAATCTTTATATTGTAAATCTCTACTAATACTATAAAGATTTGTATTTTTGTATTTATAGAAATCACTCAAAAACTACTGAACCGACTTTAAAAATTCTTGCACCATTAAAAACCTACGTAACCACTGACTCAGTGGCACTGAGTAACATACACAACTTTTTTTAAATTCTACACATTCGAAGCTAGCAATAGCTAGTATATAATAATTATATTGTACTTGGTATATTTGAATAGTAACAAAGTTTTAAGTTATATGAAGGCGTATCAGTTACGCGAGCGCGCTGGCCGCGGCCGACAGCAAGCGATAAGAGGTCACGACTCCGCAGGATGTCTTGTCCACACATAAAGGACTCGTTTGTCCCTCTGATGGATCGTATGCGTTACATGAACGCATAGCCAACAAAGTAATAAGGATGTCCAGTATACGTACCCGCTTATGAATGTTAATACCAGATAATATTGATGACATTGCGCAGTAAATATTGGTTGTTTAATAGAACGAGTTCGTATTTTACGATAGGCGTCCTAAGAATGGGTCTGTTGATTGTTGCTATCTCGAGTAAACATTGAACGGCACTAATCATAAAATGTAAAATGTTGTTCTATATAATCTTTCAGTAATTACTATTGCTTGTGAAGAATGTATGGGCAACGTCTCATCAGACAGCCTACCAACTTCCGCATTAATAGTTATATTGCAATAACGTGTTATATTGCAATAATATCGCATTATTGAACTGTCCTTTCAGATATTGAGAGAAAAAATTTAATACATATCTACATCCATAATGTTTTAAGTGAAGAGGTTTTTCATGTGCGGGATCGATTCAATTACACTTAATTTAACTCCTTTGATATACATCTCGTTGTGATGTATGTCGAGACACCAATTGATTTTTAATCGAATTTTAATTATCTAATTTGTACAATGAGACTAAGTCTTAAGTCATCTTTTCGAAGAAACAGAACGTTGTTTCGTTGAATTCACTTATTTAACAACTTCCATTTTGTATCTAATATAGCTAATGAATTCGTCACCTACCTAAGTAGATGTACAAACGGTAAAAACTATTCGATATAAAATTTGTGACCGTGTTCGCTGACTCAGAGTCCCGCGTCACAAAAATCCACAATGACTCAGACAGCTGCTCGCTTCTCTCCCATTTAACAAGTTCTTTATTTGTTCGCAGAATGAAAAAATAATGGTACCGAAGATGAGAAAACGAAAAAAGACCCTTTTGATTATCGACAGTCGGAACTCCGCTGACGTATCTCATTCCAGCCGCCTGTTTAACACATGATGAAGAAATTGCGCACATCCGGTGTTCGAGTCGCAAATTGTAGACTATGTTTTACATATAATAGGCACTGCTAGGTATTAGAGTGTTTATGTAATACCTCTGTGATATTTAAGATGATTAAGTAATGTATAAGGTCGAATGATTCACGCCATGCCACTTGTTTTCTATTAGTAATCTCGATAGTGTACGCACTGTTGTAAGTTAAATACGCTCTGACGCACAGTTTATATGCATTTGAGCTTGATTGTAATATTAGTAGATTTTGTCTAAATTCCTAAATATTAAGGAAGAAATCAACATCATTTACAATAGTCTGGTTTTAATGTGGTTCTTTGATCTCTTTGACAATTCCTAAATGTTTTTGAAGAAATTATTATTATGTGATTTCCAACGTCGTAGAATATAGATTATTAAAGGTCGAATGTAACATCGAATACGTAGCTTATTGCAAAACGATAAATGATTGTGCTTTATGCCTAATCTCCACTGCCGATACATGTACAAAAACATGGAATCTGTTTCTCTTTGACATAGAGATTGCGATGTTTTCGTCAACACACAGTTATAACGTTATAATATAACGGTTACGAAATATAACGCAAATGTTATAACATGTGCATTAGATTTTTGTAGTATTGAAAATGTTAGATTTAAAGTAGTATTTAATATGTAATGCAATTGCCAGCTTTTGATATTAATTAAAATAAAGTCGATCGCGTGAAAGACGAAAGAATGAAAATTATGATGACTAAGTTAATAAAAGATGTTAACTTAGAAAGTAGGATGTTGCAGTGATTTATCACCGACTGCGTGTAAATATTTTGAATAGGGCTGTCAACTTTCAAGAAAGCAAAACGCCCAATTCTTTGTTCACAATTGACTCCTTAGCGAGAAAACCTGAACGTGCAAAGCCAGAGTTGGCAGCCCTATATGTAGCGTAGGTGTTATTGTGCCTTCATGTCGGATCAACGAAACTGACTAACGGGTTTAAAGTCCCAGCAACTGTAATTCAATATTAATAATTTGAATTCGCGGCCTGCGTTTTTACACCCTTTACCATTCCATTGTTTATTTGATAAATTGAAAATTAATTTTGATATCTTTCTCCATCTTGAAATTTTCTCATATTTTGCTCAATGTTTTACGAAATTAGTTCCTACATCTTTTGTAAAATCGAACCATCGTAGATATTTTTGGAAAGGTTACTTACCTTCACACAGTTCTAGAAAGTTCAAAAACATTTTAGTTTTAAGGCATAATTATTTTAATTGTTCACATAGACAAACTGTGTAATATGGGTATAAAAGCAAATACGCTTGTCTAAATTTTACATTTTTTAAATGCATAGGTTATAAGCAATGTGGACTGAAGCGTATTTGCTTTTATATTTCCCATTTATTGTATGATACTGTTTCAATGAAGTTTCAGAACAATACAATACATAGATAAGTAGTATTTTGTATATAAATGTATAATTAAGTATTTTCTAGGCTATGATGCATTGTACTTGATAGCCTTATGCTGTGTAAATATATTTAAAGTCCATTGTTTCTCGAATAGCATTTTTAATAACATTATGGTGATAACTATGTTCATGGTCAAACTTACTCAGAGTTGGTTAAGTGGTTCTCCTTAGTGTAGATTTTGTATGAGATACCTATGTCATCTTTAAACTCCTCTCATCCTTAGTGACCAATCGAGGACTATGAGTACAGAAATACTCCTTAGGTCTTTTAATCGCATTCATTAACATCACATTATTTATTCAATCTCTATTAACATTTGTATGTATTCAAGTAACATTCTAATTAAAATCTAACAATGAATCTCTTAATCATTTCTTACGTAGTTTTTATATATTTTGTAAATTTGTAATAAAACGTGTAATTATAACCTAGTCAATAAAATGGAAAACGAAACGAACCTGTTTTATTTATTTCCATTTAACGAGCTGGCATCAACAGGCTTCATTCTGATTGTAATGGAATTCTGTAGATATTGAATAATTTTTAAAAATGGCCACCTATTATCAATGGCAAGACAGCAAAAATAAATTCTATGCCTTCAATGTTACAAAATGCTGTTTTAAAATTTAAAGACATACTTACTCCGTTAAACCCTTTTTAACATCTTCAACAGGATTACATTCAATAGGTTTAAATAAAACAATTAAGTCCAAAATTAAATAACTTCTTTTATTTCAGAGTCAAATTTGTTTACTACATAAACGTGTTAGAATGACGGACGCCGTAGCATTAATTGACCATCGCGCTAATGGTACGTCGCCGGTTACTTAGGGTAGTTTAACTGTCACTGAATCATAGTTACTTAAGCAGTACCTTAGTGTTTTTTTACACTAAGGGACTCCTCGAGTACCTATTAATTCGTAACAGATATTTTTGGACAACACTTCGTGTGTATTGAAATATTTGCGTTACTACAATGTGTACGTGATATTGCAGAGTGCATGCAGCTTGCGTCAGATAGCGGTAAGCATTCGTGGAATTAAATTTCAACAGATGGTCGCCAATTCATTTCACACTGTCAGAATAAACTCTTGTCTTAAGACTAGAAATAAAAGTAGCTATCGAAAATATTAATTTAGCTATCTAATAAAAGTTTTAATTATTTACAGAGTGATATAATTGCAAGAGACAAATATTAGGTCTTGACTATATAGAAGTGAATTTAAACTCGAGCTAAAATTTTATTTTAAAAACACTGAGCTCACTAAATGTAAAGAAGTGTCTGTTATTTGATGTTTGGACAAAAATATCTAAGAAACTGCGAGCTCTGTAATAAATTTGGCGATTCCGTAATGCCACCGCTGTCCGGCGCCGCCTGTCCGCGACATATGGCTCGCTGCTTGCTCCTTTTGTACACGTTTTATTTATATCTGTGCAATGGATCGCTGTCTGCTGTAACTTGGTTATAAATATTAAAATATAACAATACAAGTCGTTGAGGTTCTAAACCCATGGATGTTAAAAATAGCAACTATTCAGGAAAGGGAATTAAATTGCATAATTTTGTGAAGGTACTATAATAATACACTGCTTGTGTATATTTAATGTAGAATACGTGCTTCTGATAGGCTGAAACGATGCGTCTTCCGATACTCTAACGAATGGCATCAAAAAATCAAAGCCAAAAGTGACTTACGTGGTGTTAGAACTTCAACGACGAAATGAACAATCAGTACCGACGACGCTCCCGAACATTCCGCAAATTCGAAGGTAACAACTATTTTCCGTGTCTCCGCTACGTACCAATGCCACAAACATCTAATTTAATCAATAATCAACAATTATCGCCACCTCTAACACTACACGCTCTTACCATAATATAATACCCATCAAGTGGAAAAATATTTTTTTGATTTTCCATCGAAATCAACGAACTAAACGATTACAAGGCAAACGCGACGCGAACCGGGAGCGAAACCCATAGCGAGACCGCGCTCGGGGCCAGGGCGGGGGAAATCTCGTAGTTTTAAATTATTACACCCTTAAATGCATGGTTTTTCTAAACCTATCGAAAAAATCATATGTAACGCAAAATTGGTATAATAAAAAAAAACTAGCATAAAAATATATATTTTTTGTTGAATGTTGTATACAACAGTGCGCATTTAAGGGTTAATTTCCCCCGGCCCGGCTTCGCTCGCAATCTCTACTTACAAACTATGCATCAAAGGCATTCAGTGAACTTGCCTACCTTAGGATTAGAATAGAAATTCTGAGAACTACAAACTAGGTTATGAACAAAATGGGTCCCGCGGCCGGAGCGCGGCGCCCGCACACAGCACTGCTGCTGGAGACTGACATAACAATGTTTTAATAACAAATAATATAGAAAACGTAATTGGAAAAAAGAAATAACAGAATAAAAGTTAAAAAAACATAGACGAATTGAGTACCTCCTTTTGGGAAGTCGGTTAAAAATAGTAATTTTCTCATATTTTTTAGTTAATTTTATTGATATCTAGATTTATTTAAAAAAGATTATTTTCGGTGTTATTAATTTAACATTCAAAATCATACGAAGATTAGAAAAATAAAAATAAAATGCATCTATGTTAGTCTCCACGCAGCGTGCCGCAGCGTGCCGCAGCGTGCCGCAGCGTGCCGCAGCGTGCCGCAGCGTGCCGCAGCGTGCCGCAGCGCGCCGCAGCGTGCGGCAGCGTGCCGCCGACGTAAGAACACTTTAAACAGCTTCCTTTATACTACACAATTTACATTTATATACGTTTACATTTTTACAGCAATAATGTTTTGTAGTCTTTATAAATACTCTATAATACCAAATTGCTAAATATTGTCGCATATTAAGCATGTTTCATTTATATGGACATAACATTCGCCCCAACCTGTCAACTCACGGGTTCATTCCAAACCGAAATACACTAAAAAAAACTTTCAAAACTAAACTATGAAAATAATTTTTAATAACAACTCTCTGATCAACTCCACAGCAATGTATCGAAACATTTTAATGCAAATTCAACAAAACAAATATTCTATAAATGCCGACAATATTGTCTTTTGCGTGGAATGACACTAAAGAAACTCTACGATGTTTCATACATTTCTAATAA
>LD699455.1:2224814-2249886 GCA_003118335.3 Papilio memnon
TAAAGTTTTTATAATTTCACGCGGATGAAGCCGCACGCGAACAGCTAGTTTCTAATATTTGTAAAGAAATTAGTACCATGTTTTTCCGCAATTCCGGTTTTTCATATTTCCGGTCAGAATATATTTGATGAAAAACAGTTTAGTGAATCGCAACAATAAGAATAAACACTCAACGACCAAAACTTGTTGTCTAGAAAAAAAACAGTGTTTCCAACTATTATCGGTTAATGTAAACTATTGTGACATTTAAAGACAATTTTAGATAACTATGGCAAAATATTCACAAATGTTTAAATAACAAAATAGATCGAACACCTTTACAAAATTGACAAATCGCAGGCTCCTACGTAGACTATCATAAGTCACAATTTTGAGATTTACAACTTGTTTTTGGTTTTTAATTAACTTCATAGATAGTAATTTTATTAAGAAGAACTGTAATTTTTGGCCTTACAAATAACCTGAGTATAAGCAAAATTTGTTCTAATAAACTCAAGTTAGTCCAAAATTTAACTTTATACCGCGTCTATTAGTAAGGCTGTTAATGTTTAAAGTTTTGATTTCCAAATTTCAAACTTATGATAATTTACGTAGGAGCCATCGTAAAACAGCTAAACATGTTGTCTTTGTCTTTCCAATGAGACTGAAAGAGACGACACTGTTTACACGTGTTATAGTAACAGTGAGAACAATAAACAGAGGGGCTATCACGAAAACCGTTGCGAGAACGTTGTAACGTCATCGTCAAAATTTAATACAAATATCGTTAACGTTACGAAAAAGTTCTCTCAAATATCGGGAATACGTCCTCAGATTCGCAATAAAACTAAAGAAGACAAATTACGTTAGAAGCGACGCAGAGACTAAGTCTATGGTCAGGGTTTATTATATTGGCCCATGTATTATTTAATAACACTACTTATTATTTTTATTTATTTAATTTATCAACATTAAAACAATCTAAACATAATTACTGAATATATTCTAACATATTGCAAGTGCATTTTAATGACAGGTAACAAGATATCATCGTACACAAGTGTCATGTTATCGTGCACGCGTAGTAGAAAATTCAGTAAATATTATTGAATAATACATGCACCAATTGTCGACATTTCAATACAAAAAAGGGTGATATTTACATAAATAATGCACAAAATATAAAATATTAACAGACATAACCATCTTAAGTATTGTTAATTACACTATGGCATTGCAGGTGACTCGGCCGCGCCCACGCGTGTTTACACTGTTGTTACACATGTGCAGAAACATCTCATAACAAAGAGTGAGATAGCTATGTTTTTGTCCACGCCCAGTAAAGTCACGGTCTACACTGACACATTTCTAAAAATATAGCATTTAATTAATTTTAAACGAACGCAAAAGTGTGTTATATTTCCACTGCGACGCCAAACATTGCTATCTCTTTTTTTTTTCATATAAAACGAAAAGGACGGCAATATTTTAGCAGTGGAAACTGACATTTAGGATAAGAAATAATGATTTTTTTAGTATGAATTATATAAAACAGTGGCCAAACATTGGACAGTGCAAGAATTTATTTTTGTTTTTGATACAAATACATAGAAATGTTATAAAATGTTTGTGTCGCGAGGTCTCAGTTGACAGCTGTCACTACACTCGATGTTAACAAAACATTTGATCGGGCGTTCGTTTATATCTAATTTAAAGCCATGTAAGATATTAAATATAGTTGGTGTTATGCTAAGGTTTCCTCTAAGCCTAGTTTGTAGTATTAGTATGTCAGTCCGAGCGGGGCGAGGGCCGGGGCCGGGGGCGGCTACTAGTTGCGGCCGGATATTATGGGTCCCTGGTAGAAAGATTTTTTTATTAAAAAAACAAAAATTTACAACTTTTGGTAATCTTTTGAAGAAATTAGCAAAAACTTTTAGTTAATTTTTAAATTTGAAAAAAGTGAAGCCAAATGGCCGTTATTTGGCATCAAACAAAACAATAGACACGTGAATCGATCCATACAATGTATTATACATACATAAAAAAGTACCTTTCGAGAATGTTTTCTTTTTTAAATCGGTTAAAAATAAATGAAAACCCATGTTTACGTAAGAATTCGGTACTAATGCTCTGAAAGCCGTTTGAATGTGGTAGCAGTGGCAGTAGCAGGCTCACCTACGTCATCCAGTGCTGCGAAGTGTTGTGTGTGGGCGTGGCGGGCTGGTGCGACTGTGTCGCCACCCTCTGCACCACCTGCAATACAAAACACACATAAGATAAAATAAAAGAAAAAAAATAATGTTCCTCATCAAATATCCAAGCTATTATACGCAATGTCGTCGTAAAAATATCATGTAGGAAAGGGACAAAAACTACCAGCCAATAGCAGCGAAGTAGCAATATTGACATTATACCTGTAATTGTTAGCCAATGGCAAAGCCTTCGCCGTCATTTATGTATTTGAATTTTGACATTTGACGATTAAAAGTTTTATATTATGCCGATTGATATTAATTTGAAGTATAGAAATATATAGTATACCTGTTGCACGAATGCCCGTGTGAGGTGCGGCGCGCTGCGCTCCGCCAGCTCGAAGGCGCGCCGCACCTCCTCCACCGCGCCCGCGCTGCCCGCGCCGTGCTTGCGGCTCAGCTGCATCACCATCATCATCATCACATCACATCACATCACGTACCCAACAAAACTCAGAAAATACCCTAGGTATGATTAAGCCATAATCACGTAGTCCCAGTACTTACATATTGTATCTTAGCTACAGCGTAGACATTTAAGAAATATATAGACTAGACATATGGCATTTTTAACCGGTAATTTCTTTGTACGGTAATAAGTCAATGTCTGACACGCCGGGACGCTTCTCAGTGATTGAATTATTTGTTTGTGATTTCAGACTATCGGACATCAGGTAGCGCAGGTGACATTATACATATATTTCAAGTGATTTTTTTTTAATCTGCTACAGCATAACGACAATTGAATAATATGGAAAGCCACATATAAATTTGAATCTCAAAGATTAGACCTCCATAAAAACACCTTGTAGGTTGGAAATAGTAATAATATAATTCAAAAACTTGTATTCTTACACCAAGGTCCAATGACTGAGTTTTATCGCCATAGATTAAAAATAAAAAAAACTCTTGGTTATCTTGAACAGACAATAGTTGTATATTTAAAGAAGCATATAATGACTATTTACATAAGACTATCGAAGATTTTATCCAATGCCATCAAATTAAGATTATGTAGAACATTAAATACTGTGACTAAAAGTAAATACCTCGTTAAGCAGCGGGTATATGAGCTGCTGCAGGTAGGCGTGCCGCCGCACCTTGCTCTCCTCGCTGCTCACCCCTCTGTGGTCTAGAGGGGAAGCCTGTCAATACACACGAATTATTTATGACAAACACATCTTAAATTTATTATGTAGTAGATCATTATTATAAAGGGACATAGTTGTATTATCGATTTTACTAAACTTTACAAAAAAATCAATAGACAATAAAACATTCATTTAAAAACATCTCATTAAAATCATTACCTTAATTAAATAACGCGACAAATTTTAGTATAATAAACGTGCATTTTACTAAAAAACCTTGAACCCTTAAATACGGCCGAATACTGAAACGACATTGAAATATATAACAGCATCTAAAATGATAAGGCCACGCTTCAACTCTATATCTTACTTAATTTTAGATGGATGGATGGATGTTTGTTAGAGTTTGCAGCCTAAACGGCTGAACGAATCTCCATGAAATTTGGTATAGATGTAGAGTATAATCTGGAAGAACACATAGGGTACTAACTTTTGATTATTTTTAATTCCACGCGGATAGAGTCGCGGGCGAAAGCTAGTTTCATTATAATTTTTGAAGCAAAGTGTTTTATTAGATTATATTTAAATTGTATTGTACAATAGTTTTACTCATTTTGTCTTAATTTTTGATACTTACGGCCTTGTTATTAACTATTCCATCGCGATTGGACGTCGTGTGTTCTTGCCTCTCTTTCCTGTCTTCTCTATCTCCCCTATCTCTTTCTCTATCTTTTATATTTCTTTGTTCTATGGACGTCTGCACTATCGGTGATTGTCGGCTCTGAAACGTACATAAATAACGTTGCATATAAAAAAATACTGACATACATTTAAGATTTTGATATTGGTCATGGATTACGTGACGAAAATTTAGGTATTCTGAGCTTAAATAGCATAAAGTTGGAAGAAAATTACAAGTGTGAGGACTAATTTTAGTCACTTCGTTCCCACCATTTTGTTATATGCAAAGAATGGGATGGGAAAGTAGATTTGACGGTGGAGGAGACGCATGTGAAGGGGAAATATCCTCTTTTTGTGCGTCTCCTCCGTTGATTAAGGGTAGGCAACGAATATATAATTGCGTATGTATATGGGCAACGGTCGCTTCACTTTCTCGGCGAATTCAGGTGGCCGCTGGTTCGTTTGCCACCTTATACTATAAAGAGACAGGGAGATGATACCATACAAACGTTTCTTTATAAAACACTAGCTTTCGCCTGCGACTCCGTCCGCATGGAATTAAAAAAAAACAAAAGTGACTAGCCTATGTTATTCCAGACTATCCTCTACATCTATGCCAAATTTCATCGAGATCCGTTCAATATTTAGGCTACAAACTCTAACAAACATACATCCATCTAAACTTTCGCATTTATAATATCAGTAAGAAGTATATAGTAACCGTATTGTTGTCAGGCGCGTTATTATTGAGTGTCGTGTGGTGCGCGAGGTCTGCCGGCGCGTCCTCCCGCTCCCGCTCGCGCTCGCGAGCACTCAGAGACCCGTTCTGCTTCACTGACGGCGATGTAGGCGACGGCAGAACTGTAATACCTACTACAAATTAAAACACGCTTAAAACCCCTAATTAAGAAATATATAGGACTAGACATAGTGAACAACATTTTTTCACCAGTAACTTCTTTGAAAGGTACTATGTTAGTTGTCAAGTTTAGTGCCACCTTATGACATATTGACATGTTATGAATTAAAAAATTATGATAAGCTCTATTTTTGTTTTAAAATAACCTAAACAGTGTCACAAAATAAAATATATAAACATTAAGATATGATTTAGTGACACCTATTGGCAGTTGATTTAAATACAATTACTTACCAATAGATAGCGTTAGTGAGGATCATATGAAAAATATGTCTTACGTGAAGTCTCAAATATGCTTCCTCCATGTATGCCATATTTCATTGAGATCCGTTCAGCAGTTTAGTCTACAAACTCTAACAAACATCCATCCATACATCCATCCAAACTTTCGCATTTATGATAATAATAATATAAGACAGAAGTAAGGTTATATACTAATTCTCTGCAGTTTTTCGGTTTCTGTAAATATCTTACCATTGTCGTCGCGCCTGTCGCGATCGCGGTCGCGTTCCCGGTCGTGGTCGCGATCGCGGTCGCGATTGCGGTCGCGATCCGAGTCGCGGTCGCGTTCTCGGTCGCGGTGTTCGCGTCGCTCGGCGGGGGCCAATAGCGAGCGCGCGCCGGCGCCGCCCCGCACCGTCATTATCCACGGCTCGTCCGCCTCGCTGTCACCTCTACTGCACTCCTCACTATAATAGCATGTTAATATTCATATTTAGAAATATAATCTGTATTACAAACAATATCTATACTAAATGGATAGACGGTTGGTTAGAAACGACAGCTTCGCTTCGGTCCGACTCAATTCGTCTTTTGATGACGCCAAAATTCGGATAATCAATAAGACACAAATTACTACGTCTTATAACCTGTCCACTAAATGTCAGTGATTACAATTGTCATTGAAATCGAACAAATCACAGATAAATACATGAAATATTGAATTCACATGTTCCTGTTTCTAGGTGAACATTGAATCTAGACTTTACCAACGTATCATGAAAACTTATTAACATACCTATCATATTTATTTACGCAAGGCATCACTGATATGTCAGATGAAAATAATGCTAACGATATTTCTTTTGTAGTGTACTTTAAAACTACTCGTAATTTAATGTTAACTCACGAGTCCGAATTCTCCGACTCCGTCTCACTCTCCTCGCTGCGCTGCGCCTTCCACTTCTTGTACCTATCGATCAGGTCCATGAGGTAAGAGTTCTTCTTCGCCTTCCGGATGAACTGGAACTTTAGCAATTCCTTCGCAGTCGGCCTCTGGAATCACACAACTGAGAAGTAAGTACATAATGTTAAAGATATTTTTTATTTATTGCTGTAACATGATCCAAACTTTGTTGAATATGTATGGATGAACTTAGTAGTTTGGTGCAAACATGGTCTGAATTTCTTATTCAACGTTGTGTAATTAAAAAGTTTAAACAAAGCTGGCTTTCCCCGAAACTGATCAGCATACAAGTAAACGAACTGAGGCCGTAATTTGAAACTGGGACATGTGACAAAAACAAACAGCGGTAGGGAATAAATGAACTGTTGGTAAAGTTTGTATAATAACAAGCGCTTGTGATGTCGCGGGCTCAGGTTTGTTGACCCGAGCCCCGAGTCCTCGGCGCGGAATGTTTGTGCTGTGGAGAGCACTAAACACCTTTCCTAAAGTGGACGATTTTCAAGCTTTCACACTGAAATACGCATCTTGTTTTATTTTCTTGTGCTATTCTATTTTGTGCTAGCTTCATTGTCTTGCTTTCTTTTCTATCTTAAGTCTTATTATATTTTGATCGACCGTCCTGTAATTTGAACCTAATACTAAAATTCCTTACATTTTCGGGGTCCTTGTTCAAACACGCTTCAACAAACTCTTTGAAGGGCTTGGAGTATGAGCCTGTTAGTTGTGGGGGGTTGTTCTTGGGTATGAGGAAGAGGACTCTCATTGGGTGCAGCTCTGAGTTCGGAGGCTCCCCTTTGGCGAGCTCGATGGCGGTGATACCCAGCGACCAGATATCCGCCTTGCTGTCGTAACACGACTGCTTGATCACCTCGGGCGCCATCCAGAACGGCGTGCCAACGAAAGTGTTCCGCTTGCTCGTTGTGTTTGTAAGCTGACCCGCAACACCTGGAAACAGTTAGAAAATTTGTTAACCAATTGTAATGTCCAAATGAAAGAGTCATTATAACAAAGGTTATATTCCGACTTTTTACTGATCGGTAAACTTTTCTCTTGAAAATTTGGACAGATTAAAAATTTCCACGAGCTCGCCGACAAACATAAGAAATAATATAATGCCTTCTTAGAAGTATGTGTTTATAAAATACGTTCCAAAAAGCAATTTGGCACATAGTTTCCCTTCCATTATGCGCTATCTCGCTCCAACGTGGGATAGTGCGTATCTTGTTTCCTTATGGATCCTTTTAATGCGAGAAAATAAAATAAGTTTACAAAAGGAATGCGTGCCAACATTTTACAACAATTCCAAAGGAACATTTAATATAGCCTCCGGTCGCCGGTCGCCGGTCGCCTGTAGACGCCTCAGCGAGACGAAATCAAACGTCAGTCTGGCGGTCCGCCAAAGTGTCGCCTTGTAAAACATTGCCTAACTTGGTTCGAGTCGTAAACTTGATTAAAGCACGGTAGGGAGAAATTCAGGAGAATTTCCGAAATCATAATTATGAGAAATGAAACTGAACTTCCGTAGATCGTATGAGATAAAGAGGATATTGATGAATGAACTATTAGAGAATTTGTAATTTGTTGGGACAGCTATGTATTCTGATTGTCTAGTGGTCTTCCCAACGGCAATGGTCTTAAAATTATACGATGATCGTCCGTAAAAACCAGAGGCATTGTCTATCTTTAAACGACACAGTTTGTTGTCTTGACCAGCTAGGTAGGAAATATATTCGGCAATGTCTATGGGTAGCGGTTGTCTACCGACGTTTTGATAGAAGCAGATATTACCGAAGTCAGCAAGCTTGACGTCGCCCATCTCGCTGAGCAGAACATTGGCGGCCTTGATGTCGCGGTGCAGCTTGCGCTCCGAGTGCAGGTAGTCGAGGCCGCGCAGCACCTCGCGTAGTATCACCGCGATGTGCATCTCCTCGAAGTTGCCCGCCTTCATCAGGTCTAGCGCCGACCCACCGCCCAGATATTCCATTATTATCCATAGCTTTGTTCCCTGGAATATAGAAACGAGAAACTATGAGTAACATGCTTAATATTAGACAGTTTTAACATTTCACCATATACGCATGTTAAGCCAGTATTTGTGACTAATAACTTTGTTTAGCATTAATTTTGTGTTCATCTGTGTACTTATTCGATTGCGAATTACAGGATTCTTTAAGTAACAAAAAGATTCAAATAATTAATTTTAAATAAGAATTAACTTTTTTTCACATAACAAAAAATAACAAGGTCATAAATACGTCGAGCACCGCTCGATATCGCGCTATATAAATAAACCTTGCATTAATTAAAACAGAAAAAGGTATTGAAAACACAGGAAGTTAATTAGCAGATAACACGACTAATGACGAATGTTGAACGAAAAATAATTGCGTATTTGCTACATTTCTTATCAAACATAACAAACGTGTAATTTAAATTACATAAATCCATAAGAAATATTTTAACTTTGTTATTTAAGGGCGCAGAAATCTAATTATGTATGAAAAACAGGGAAAGTTCTAAAACTGTAAAGAACATTATTGTGATTTATAATATGGCAGTACGTAAAATAAAAATCACTTCAACAACAGTCATAAAATGACCATGCAATTAAATGTCCAAGCTCTCGTCAGATAAATGGACCAGAAATAAGTGCGAAAGCTTTGTCTACGCGTTGGTCCGCTGTAATTGATAGAACATTCTTGATGCTGCTGTTTTTAATTGTGTGTGAAAATCAATTAACAAGAAAAACATTTCAAATTATGAATCAATGCAATTCAGAACACCACAACCTTACATTCTTATGTTCATTGTTTGTATAAAAGACTCTCAGAAAACAGATGTCGCAATATTACTCGTAAATAACAAATTAACAAACTTTTGCGATAAACAATAACCAGTCATTATAAGTGGTTCTTTAGTACTTCCTAAGCGAGGGGGCGTAATAATAGAGACAGGAAAAGGGAAAATATTGCGAACATCTAATGGCACTTCGTTATAGTTCCATAACATGTATGTGAGATAAGAAAATAACTACATTTGGGAGTTATTTTTCTTTACGAAACATACATATAGACACGGTCGATCTATTCGATGAAAAATATAATACTTTAAAACCTAAGAAATCTTGCTTAGAATATTTATACATTACCAGACTGTGCTAAGGATATAAACTAAAATGACGCTTAACATTCACGCTACGTCGGACAAGGTTAGTGAGTAATACGCAATCAAGCGGCTTGCATCAGAGCTTCGTAAATGTCAAGTAACAATCCGCTGATGCAATTGATAAGTATGAGATATGCGGTAAGATCAAAGATCACATAAAAAATAACTTATAGTTAATACGTACAAGTTTATTATAGTATAAGGTTGGAAACAAGCAAGCGGTCAGTACAATTCGCCAAAATAGCCTAACGACTGCTGGCCATATACACCTTCATTTGCAGATACGTTGCCTACTTTAAAAGGGCAGAAGAGACACACAGAGAAAGAATATTAAAAAAATTAGACCTAGCCGGTACACTCATTAGACGAAACGCGGAATGACTTCAACTTATAGCCTATCTTCCGTGTGGTCTTAGCATTGCACCGGGCGAGGCGGCCTAATGTTAATACTATGAGTTGAGTTTTATTTGGACAGTGTCGTTGATTGAAGACTTAAACCTGACCTGACCACTACCCACCTGATGTTTAATAGTATCGTGATCGAGTTTCATGACATTATACTAGTACTGTTTTGATTTATGGGCTTTACGTCATTATTTCCCTGAATTTTATCAAGGGGACTGTAACTGCGTAATGAACGATGTAAGGCAATAACATTTAAAATTACAGAAGGAAACATAAAGCAACGACATTGATACAATAGGTTGGCGGAAGACAGAGGGCGCGGCGGACGGTTCCGGCCCGGCGCGGTGCACGCTCCATCAGTCATTACTCTCATACATATTCATACACAATGTATGAACACGGTCATAAGGTCCGCACTCATTGTTAAACAACCTTGAATTAATTATAATACCTACTAATCTTCAGGGTTGGCGATCATGTGTAATTTACTCAGGTTACGCTACGTCCCAAGGCCTTAATCTGATCAATTTAGTCCTGAATTGATAATTGAATAGTGTGATATTTGTGTTTTCTTTATTACACTCGTTTTAATTGTAAGTTTAAATTAATAAATCACTCCTTAATTTAAATTTAAACAAAGGAAAAATTGGTAGTAACCAGTGAGGTCAAGTAAAGTGACAATATGACCCGGATGCATAACCCTTATTGTCTTTAAAGAATGAATTTAAAAATGTAAATTTAATGAATTGTTTCGATGAAACGACTAAACCGTTTAATAATATAAATGGGTTCTGAATTTAAAAAAAATCATGCCTCAAAACTAGATATTGTCTTGTCAGACCCATTTCAAAAAACATATAAAAAGTTTGTGAAAGCCCAAAGGAGGATGACGTGGGTATATTTACAGACGCAATTCAATTACATCAATAAATTGATCGTTTTATCGATCCATAAAATAATATCATTATACAATATCTATACTAATATAAAAGTGTAAACACACACTTCTTTGTTGCCTAAGATGTCAGCAATTACAGCATATTTTTGAATAGTTATTTTTGTAATAAAAAGCCCTACACTTACGTCACGTTTTAGGCTATATGTTTTCACGCCATTAAACTTAGGGGGTAAATATTTTGGATAAAACCCCTAATGTGGGAAAGAAACCATAAGTTGCTGCCAACATCAAGGAAGCAAGATTGCCATGGTTTGTCATCATGTCATGTCATTTTGACATTTGCAATTGATAATCTGACAAATGTAAAGAATGAAATAAAGTTTTTTATAATTTAAGGCGGATGAAGCCGCAAGGGAACAGCTAGTTATTATTATAAAAATAAATGCCCAATTTGTCATACATAAGGAACTTAGCAAAAGTTTTCTTTGTCCAATTTTCAAACGACATATTTCCTCATCGTAAAGGCTTATCTGCACTCATTCCTAGTCGGCTGACGTACATTTTCGTTGCCATGACAACGGGCCGGCGTCGGTCGTTAACCCCGTCGTCGCGCCTTCCATCAGAGTAAAACAAAATGTACAACTATTAATTCTTCATAACTCAAATAAGGGCGGAAAACTTGTGGAAAATTAAACGGAGAACGTTGTGAAGATTTTGTGTGCCTTTGTACAAAGTGTACAAAGTCCTAATTGTATGATTAAGTTACTGTTATTTGATAGCTTTTGTCTCGAAAACTTGTCTTTGTTCTCTTTGCAGTTCGCTCTGACGTCGACAGGATAGATAGGCATATGAAAAACATAGGTAAACTCTGACAGAGCTTGAATTAAAATAAATTCAGTAGTGTTTAAGTTAATCGCTTAGAAACAAACAATGAAATCTGTTCTCTTTATATTTATGCAATAGAATAGTTAACCACGATTGCTGGAAGCGAAAGGAAAAATTAGTGCCTTTGTCTTAGTTCCTATAATGTACGTTTTTATCTTCCGCGCAATACATTGTTTAGTTAGAATACCTATAATAATAGCAAGAAGCTCAATTGTTATTCGAAGCGGCAATTATTAGTTTAAATTGAAGCGTCGAGCGGTTGCCATAGCGACGCGCCGAGCTAGCGAACTGCGCTTAACTTTGTACCCGCCTTAATAATTTCCGGCACTATTGGACGTCGCTATTCGCCTGTAAACATCTATGAAACCAATTTAAGTTCGTAAGAACTACGTATAATCTACAATACCCGGGGTGAAACGTGACTTAAAGCTATTGCGGAGTTCGTGTCTGTAAATATAAAGAAGAATAACTTGATGACAGTCGGAAAATAGTTTTGTGTCGGTATTTCAAACAGAAATCATTGCCGAAATCAAAAACTTAAGCTTATGGAAAGTTGAATATTGCCGTTTTATTTTCAAACTTTCATGTTGTATCTACTATTTGCACTGAGCAGTATATGCTTAAAATGAACATGAAAACATTTATTCTCACCGAGCAATATAATTATACAAATAAACGGTACAAAAACTAATAAACAAATATCAATTTGTAACAACACGGTACAGGAAACAATTTAGTTCTAATTCACAGTGCGGACGCGAAGCAGCAATGTAAAGGAAAAACCCCTGCAACTAGATAGAATTGAACGCGATCCTAAGGGTAAAAGAAAATCTTCTAAATCCGGAATGAGTTTAGATCTGAGCCTCTTAATACCCAATTTATACCACGCTGTAAACGAAACCGTTTGTTCTAACGCTGGTTTTACTTTAGAATATCCTCAAGAGTAAAGTAGCAAAACTTGAAACCAAATATACTCTTTCCAATGACACACACGATTGAATAGGATACGAAATGAGTATATTAGAGGAAGTTTAAGAGTAGCCCCAGTGGTTGAGAAATTAAGGAGTAAAAGGTTAGCGTAGTATGGGCACATTATGAGGAGGGATGAATCGCAAGTAACAAGAAGTACGTTAGTTATGAATGTGGAGGGGGTACACCGGTAGAGGTGGACATAGAAAGAGATGGATGAATTGCGTGAAAGGTGACATGATGAAGAAGGGAGTGAGGACTGAGATGACAGTGAGAGTTATTTGGACGACGAAAACCCGGTGCGCCGACCCTACGGGAGTAGAATAAGGTAGGGACATGATGACTGTTTCCCAATGACAAAGCCGTGTTTCATTAACAACTTTTCATTACACAATGTGCATTGTAACGTAACAGTAATCCTTGGATTTGCTAAATCCTGGGATCGAGAGATATTAACTGAAAGGGATGGAAATGAATCTCAGGAGATAAAGAGCTACTTAGTGGCAAGTTAAACAAAATACATTAGTACAGGGTAATGGGAGCAGAAAAGCACAAAAACATGTTTGTCATTAGCAGGGTCACGCTTACATGAAACTACTTTAGTACGATAAGTACTGCGTAGAATCTTGTCACAAGGTCGTGCTCTATTAATCCTAATTTTAAAAATGTGACATCAAATCTTTGGCAGATGCAAGTGACCAATTAAGAAGGTTCTAGTAAGAAAAAGAGCTTTATTATTTTAATGCTACGCCCTAATAAATCAAAAACTCTGCAAAATAACGTAAGAAACGTGTAAATAGAATATGACAGATATATTACAATTACAAGGTAATATGAAACACACTAATACCATTATATCTTTCAACAAAAAGGGTTACGAAGCAGTCTCTCGCATTTACTTTTGTACACAAAGAATTTATGATCACGACGAAAACATTTCCATAGCAACGAGATAAAGAAAATAACATGCTTCCATGAGATCAGTGCGCTCGTAAAATAGAACCGGGTAGCGGTACAATATTTCGTGTAGCATACTTATATTTACTTAAAAAAAGAATACATGCAATAATAACTAAATAAATTATTCATACTACATCACATATATTACAGGCGTGTCACGACTTGTGACAGAGAAAGTAATAAGTTTCTGGAGGGTGTTTTTCCGTAGCTAAAACTTCATATACAAACGGTGTTCATAATATATTCTCTCATATCACAGAAAAGAAAAAACCTTATAAAGCGTCAATTATTATTAACTAGCTTTTGCCCGCGACTCCGTCCGCGTGGAATTCATAAAATACAAACGTGAATAGCCCATGTGTTCTTCCAGACTATCTTACATCTATGCCAAATTTCATCGAGATCCATTCAGCCGTTTAGGCTACAAACTCTAACAAACATCCATCCATCCATCTAAACTTTCGCATTTATATTATTAGTATGAAGTATGATGTGAGCAAGGACGTGTGCGGCCCCAAACAAAATGCTAGCGATGTAATTTACATTGTTTAATTTATCGTCAAAGCAAGCAAGTTATTATTAAATTGTAATGGGTTAACATGTTAATGACAATAAAAAGAAACACGTCCATTCAGTGTACACGCACCCTTAGGCAGTAACTTTACAAGAGCTCTCAAATCGGGCAGGTATAAAACCGTCAGTATCACCATCTCGTAAAATTCCCCGAGGACCCTCTACAATGTGGCATCGTTAGGTGAAAACTGCAAATGCCTCTAAACAGGAGGAAGCTATAAAATACATAATAGTGCACTCCAATTTTACTATCTAGTGAATGTTATGCATTTTCTAAGGCGACTTAGATAGAGAAACGTGGCATGGATTTTTACAACAATTTTCCCAGAGTCGCTACAAGCTTTGCACTTCGACCAGAACGGTTAACAAAATACAGTAAGCAAACATAAATATTGTGAAGCCGCGGCGTTGCGCTGACTACTGTCTGCGGAGCGCGACTCTATTGTTACAAAATTAATGTGTCTGCTTGTTTAGTTTTTATAGTTAAAAGTTGTGAATTGTGGATTTTCTTTCTAAATGGAAAACTGTTTTATTTTTTACATTCAACGCTATTTAAACTGTGAATGCACCAACACCACAATTCATGGTCGACTTGAATCAATGAGTACCTTTTATTTTTTCTCAACTTTTCTACTGGGCATACATAGATTAAAAACAAACTCCTAGAATTAGAACATAGGTACTCGACATGATTCAAAAACAACAAAAACGTATGTAAATATGTAAATAAATATATTCTTGTCACAAGGACTGTAAATCGAGATTAAAAAAAATGTAAAAACATAAATCTAGTGTACATTTCTCTCTGCGTTCTGTAATCACATTAATATGGAGAAGTTGAAAAAAATGTTATCACAATCCATACAAATAAAGCTCTTATCTTAATAACCGTAAAAACCTAAACGACGCAATCACAAAAGTGAAATTGGAACGCACGCGTTTTAACTTGGCTTAAGGCCTCGCGATACAACGCTGTAGCGAGAGTTTCCTATACGAAAAGCGGCGCTTTACGATTTAGGTACTTCATTTTATGAATACGTATGCGTAATCAATTATTCAGTCCAACCCTGTGAGGGGACGGGAAAGGTTTCTAACGTGACTGTTGTTACAGTCGCGTAATAAACATGGAACGATTCGCGCTTTGATTCCTCTGTATTCCATTTAATGGCTTTAGTTTTGGAACCGATTGAATTAACATGAAGTCATTTATGCGTGCTTTGGTTCAAGCGATTTGCTGAAAAACTAATTTTCATTAGAATACAAAATGATATTCCTCAAACCAGATAGTTACGTGGAGATGTCTACAGTCTAACAAAGCTGATATTTGATAAACACATTAAATCAACGACACTACAAGCCTCGTATAATCGTCACACGAGACTTTAGAAGGCACTGATCCTTTCTCCCAGACCCCCGGGGCGACTACAGACGTAAGTCATAGCTTATCGCTATAACGACATGAATAATAATCGTTATTTAAACGTGTTTAAACAAATAACACGTTTTCTAAACGTTAAACTTAATTCTTTGTGTCATTATCCTTAAAATTATAGTCGCTTAACAATCAAGCAACTGATTATAACATAAATATTTTTAATGTTTGGGTTCGCTTTGGTATGACAAATATCAGATATATTAAGGAAAGGAACTCGTCGTTAATTTTATAACCACCATAGATTAACATGAATTAAAACTAGCCAGTCATTAATTAAAACCAGCCTATGAACCTATTATGCTAAAAAAAACATAATTTAAAACAACCTGTCCTACCATGGTTTGTAGTTACCTTTCCATCATATCATTGATTTGTTTGCACAACATTTTATTTAATTAGGTCATCGACACATGAGGCAATAAAGATTCACTGCGTTCATTCGCTGCGTACGTGACGCGTAACATATAACTATATACCCGCACAGTTCCTATTGAGGGAAATCCGAAACAAATTCCATCGTCACCGGTTGATTGAAATCAGCGAGGATATCCACGTGTTTCGGATTTTAGCTGGCTGTACGGACCGACAAACGGATGATTGGAAATAAACCAATATAGTTATCCTTCCTGTATAGCACTAGGCTTTAGTCATTTCATTATTTTCACTACTTTGATCCATACGTGTGAGCGAAACATGTACTGTATTTGACTTTTACATAATTTGTTAAATAAAAATTAATAAACGCGTACTTGAATGCGTCGGTTAGCACTGCAAACCTACGATTCGTCCATTTTTTAACTTAAGGTAAAATGTTCCCCGTCGTGAAAATTAACATAAACAAATTTGCGAGTACTCCAAAGGTACCTAAATATTCGGAGTAACTTTAAAAGACCTCGTTACTTGGTACGCTGAAGTTAAGTAGATCCAGTTCCTCGCCTAAATAAAATTTTGCAAGCCCTTCTCTCAACGTGCCGCCAAGTGACAATTAAGTTGAGGGCGGACAAATTAGATTTTTCGAGAATTCACTTAAATTTTAAACTTCCCTTTAGTAAATTTTTCCTCAGTTACGAGTACTTTGGACTAAGTACAGAAATTAGGGAAGTAATTTATTCACATTTGCCATGGGTTTCCTTTACCGATGCTTTCCTACAATAAAATAGTTATTACATTTCTCTTATTCTATCTGAAAGAGTGAGATAGCAATATGTTCTTGTATAGAAATTTTGGCTGTGAAAACCCACGGTTACAGTAGGTACCCGAATGATATTTCTCCTTGGGGTTCGGGTAATCGCATCAAGGGACGGCAGTCCCACTCCCGTTTCGGGTTCAGTCTCTACGATGGCAACTGAATGCAAATGCTACTGTAATTTCGTCAGGGGTACAGAAAGGGACCAGCTGAGTAATACTCGAATAGTCCATATGTATAGGTATTTGTGCTGTCTGTATTACGTTATAAGTTAAATTAGGTATACTACGTTGGAATTGCCAAGTCCGCTTAATATGTCTAGTAAAACTCAATATCGCCAGGTAGATTTAAAAAAACGTGTGATTACATTTTTGAAATATAGCGTATAACCCAAAATAATATCAGCTCGCATAGATATTTTACATGTATGCAAATAATAATTTACTTGCATACTCATTTAACAACGTTGATCAATTGCTCCTTATTATCATAAAATTACATATCGCGCCTATTAAAATTACGTTACATATGAAAATTAAACTAACTATAAAACAAAAGAATAGCTTTCTCAATCTGTTCCAGTTAGAGCATCAACGATTGTAAAGTTACTCATTAACATAAAACTCCAATAGCAAGCACATAAAAAAGTAATTTCACAACTCATTGAATTTAGCAACGGCAGCTTTGCGCCTTTGCTTTTCGTTAAGCGCAGAGCATTAACTATTCATGAGGCTGTAATGATCGGCGATGCAAACGCGGGCCTCCACCAGTATTACTGTAGCAACAAGACAAAGCGAATAGTCCTTGACCCAAACGCGGGCCGGTTCCTGCGTGCACTTTTACTATTTCGAGCTTCCACGACCGCAATTACGAATCGAAATATACCAACTATATTTTTAAGCAAAATTTTATTTAGGTTAATATATTCGTTTCTACAAAATGAAACATCCTGTTGGACTCATTACATAATAACTCTCAATCACTAATGATGTAAAATTACCTTACGAGCTAACCTTGTTTCATAACGTGTTACATGTAAAATGAAGTTATCCCGTCTCATAGCTAATCTAATCACTTGAACCAAATCCACCAAGTTATTCACAATAGAATGGCTTCCCACACGTCAACAGAATCTCGCGGCCGTTGTAAGCCCCACATACGTACTTACTGGCAATGTTTAGGAGTTATTATTCCAATGAACCTGCTTACGTCACGAACCGGCTTAGTTTCTAATACCGGTGTTGTTTCATCTTGTTAGATAACTATTGTTGTCCCGCAGTAAGCTATACAAAAGAAAACTTCAGAGTATAATATCAAATTTCCACGTATAACACGTTAAACAAAGTGAAAATAACAAGCGTTACTTGTAAATTATGCAATGGTAGTTTTTTGAATTCCAGATTAATAAAAACAGATCTACTGATGTTTTAGAAGGTCGAGTTTTATAATTTTATCTATAATTTTGTAATCCTTATTAAAGCTGGGGTGATTATTAAAACAGTTTATAAAGGTTCAGATTTTCCAGCGAACAAGATGTTCATTACATAAAGTAGAGCAAGATGAGAGATTTAAAATCAGGTTACATTAGCATATCATTCATTAAAAACGAAAGAAAAGAGTATAACCATTTTCGACCTATTAACAATTATATAATATCACAACTATCCCTCCATTCTGATGACTTTGTGTAAACGTAATTGCCTAAAAACATTCTCGTCTTCCACATACACACATTTGACAAGACAGAGATAAGAACACGTTTTCATACTGGAAATGTCAGTGTAAATTTACGGTAAGAGACTCATTCCCGTACGATATTTACACGTTCCGGCTTTTGTTGATAGTAAATGTTGTTTCCTAGAACCTCAGTACCATAAAACCACATCATTGCCAAAGACAAATTGCAGCTGAGATTCCGACTGCCGTTCTGGTGGATAATTCGAACTGCCTAATACATTAAACCTTATAGGGAACGGAAACAAATCCAACGCTAAGCCTGCGTAAGCGGGATCCACGGTAAATTGCCATCATTAATCTTTGCCCTCTTGTCCTCGAACCATGAGGAAATGCGATACCGGAAATGGTCGTAATCAAGAACAGTAAAATTCCTAAACACCCCTAATAAAACTTTCAGGTCAAGGCTAACGTTTTCAGCTTATGATCTTAAGCCAGCTAAAGACGGTCAGTTGAACTGTACATTTAAAGTTTTACCTACACACGCAGTCTTGTATGTAGTTGGCTTTAGAAGAATCCATCAATATTTCATCTGGAATATTACAAAACCAATGCTCTTGTTTATTTTAGTATAGACTTAAGAACATTTATAATTCGCGTATAACGGATACTACATAATCTAATACCGAGATAAATTCGTGTGTGTAGCGCTGTGACCCATATACAAAAATCCCACGAGTGAAGCCTCGCTGGAAATCAATTACTCGATCTATTGTTCGTTTTTAACAACGTACCTCTTGAGACTAGAGGCCTCGGGGCTATCACTGCGGAAGAATATCTACCGTTAGAATTGTTTTAATTCTAGTTTGTTCATTTTACGATAGCAAACATTTTTTCACATACCTGATCAATAGTGCCATAAGAACTAAAGAAGGATATTTGATAGTACTTCTAATAATTAATTGTATCTTAATCAGAATTTAATAATAATTAGATGTTAATGCAGTGCCACACTTGCGCGGACGCAGGCTGTTTTATTTGCGCAACGCCGCAGTGTTTCCCGTTGCCGGTTCGCGGACATGGCGTGTGAGCGTGACATAACGGGCAACGTATCGCGCACTGCATTTATCCTCATACAAACGAGTAGCTTTCAGTAACAGTATTGCTTGCGTTAAAATAAATGGAGCTGAAGTTCTGTTAAATGGTTCATGAATTGATAGGGCAGTCACATGACTGTTTGATGTCACATTTGTGTTACCAAACTGAATTGATACAATACTAACGTATAACAAGAAGTAAAAAATTAAAATCATAGCTAAATAAAAAAATCGTGTTGGTCCATTAACCCAATGTTCGTAGGAGACTATTTAAAAGTACAAACATCATTTTGAGATGACGTTATGCACACACGGCTCACATAGTAACTGAGAGAATAAAACTTTTATAACGTCCGTAATTCCGAACAATATGCGGTAATTGACGGTCCGCTCTCGTTGCGCCGCATCGAGAATACGTTCGCTGTTAAGATGAATTGACAGCAAATAAAAGCAAAAGCCAGGTGTAAAATGCAAATTGTGAACGCGCAATAAAATTAAGTTGACACGAACGTGACGCAAACTTGATAAAATGATGACGATGTATTCCGATTCCTATTTTAATAGTCTCTAGAAAAAATAAACAATAAATATGTTAAACTTGCATATTTTGAGGATTCGTTCGGAATCTTACTTAGATCCCTTAACATTATTTTACTAGCAAGATCGCTATGTTTTTCGATGAGTAATTTTTAGTCAATTTCCACTGGTACGACCGTCACTGCTACAGGGAATAACAAATCCCTTAGTGGAAAAGGGTTTTAAGCGGATTGCTACAATATCTATATTGGTGTTAACTCTAGGAACATCGGCTTCACGTAATGCATACGTTCTGTAAGATGCAATCATCAACAATAAAACCCTCTTCAGGATTCAGTATAAAACGTGAGCAATAAAAGTATAACATAAAATGATATTACTGGAATAACGAATATAATCCTTAGCGGATTTCCTCGAGCCTTTACCCGCCCCAAAAGACAATATCGCTGCAGGCTCTTGCTACAAAGTATTATGAAAGATATCAAAATCACGAGCCCAATAAAGTAAAGAGGGAAAAAAAAGAACGTTGTTAAGATCACCTGTTAAATTGTGACTTTTTTCTTAACAATGGAAAGAATTTCGGGAGGAAAAATTGTATAGAATTTAATAGATCCATTAGCGAAATAATTGCTTTATCGTTTCTTATCTGTAATTTGACTACTGCTATTCTTTTCTTTTATAGTTCAACCTATTAGTTGTTTATTAATTCGTTAAAACAAAAATAACAAACACTATAAAAAGAGGTTATTTATCTTTAATTTCCTGTCGAGTTGGAACGTTTCTGAAGTTTCATCTCCGGCGCCCGCACACTGCAGAAACAATACAAATGTGAATTTTCTTTTATGCCGTCAGCAGCACGGCAGCGCTAATTTACTGCGCAACAGTTTAAAACAACGTAATCGTTACTTTTACTGCTCACACATGGTCCAATACATAAAACTGTCAATGTAAATATTTACAGTGCTTAAAACTATTCTTTCTAAAATTTAAGGTGGACGGAAATCTCGGAACAATCTTACTAATACTAAAAATGCGAAAGTTTAGATGCATGGATGGATGTTTGTTAGAGTTTACCGCTTGAACGGCTGAACGGATCTCGATGGAATTGGACAAAGTCTGGAAGAACACATAGGCTCTTTACTTTTGTTTTTTAATATCGCGCTGACGGAGTCGCGGGCGAAAGCTAGTATTAAGTAAAGCTGAAACTGTCGATAAATGTTAAGAGTGAACATTGCCCAATGAATTTGGGAGCAAAGAGAGTATCGCAAATTACATTCTGCCATCGTCTAGGACGAGTGCCTCTCCGGCGTCAGCAAGGGGCCGTAAACAATTTGCAACCGACGGCGCATCCTAGCCTTCAGCGCAGCCAGCCGGATAATACGACCAAACCAACCGGCAATCACCCAAGAGTGTTTACAGAAAAGCGCTGCGACCTTTAAAAAGTTCAACGTTGTGTCTCCGCTCACCACGATGTTTTTCAGTTAGAACGAACTTAGGACGAAGGAACTTAGTGCGAACACTGAAACGACATTTAAACGCTTAAACTCCAAATTACATTAACATTTTGTCGTCTCAAAGATTGTAAGCTGCGTTTACGAAGCGAAATGTTCAAGATTCGTTTCTGTATTCGGCCTTAGGTGATTTATTTTATTTTCATAGGTTACGGCATAAGATTACATTTAGTCAAAGGTGTGCGCGCTGTTATAGAACTGTTGTATCAGTTTCAAGACAAAAGACTAACTAAACATGATACAACCGCAAAGAGTCATGATTTATTAATGTTACCTCACAAGTTCTCTGTCTGATCGTTAATCTTACTTCCACAAGTTACTCAAGGAGAATAGAAGGAAAGCCACTATAATCTTTATTAGATAAGTTTCTTATTAAGTATAGAGTTCTATTTATTTTCATCATGGTTAGTTACTTAATTTGCTGACAGTCACGCTAATTTAAATGTGTAAACCGAATGGGGTATATTACAAAGAATAAATAAGCTATTAAAGAGGCTACTTTTGTTTAATTACTAAAGGTTAAGCAATTAAATGACGTAAAATACAAATGTTATAAATGTAACCTTCGCGAAAAAATTGAATCTATAATAATTTAAATAAATAATATCCCGTGTATAAAAAGAGTTTTAAATTATAAGTTTAATATGAAACCGTATTGCGCACCGATAACAAATCTTTGATAAGGATCGTAAGGAATTTAATCTCAAAGAGGTCGACTACAATAATAATAAATCAATGGTTACCGTTGTATTATTTTACCTTAAATATATTTTAAAACAAGGAAACATCAAGTATACCCCCTTTATCCTTATTTTTAATGCCATTAAAAATAATGTTTAACTATTGCCATTTATAAATATTCGCTACAATATGTTCTGACGTATAAAAGTAGATTTTCCTTGAGCAATTGCGCGAGTATCTCCAAATTTTCAATGTTATCATATAACCTTACTAAAAACATGAATGGCAGAATAAATTAATGTCACACCTACTGCGTAGATAATTAAGTCAAGAGGCTCGGAATAAATTTATCAGCGTTAGAGACATGATATCAGGTGTACAATGCAAACAGTCGAAATTTGTTCAAGTGGCCGCGACATGGAATGCGTTGCGTCACAAACCTTGAAGTGCTCTCCTACTGCATATGTCCGTATCACTCACCGGTAACAAAAATAACAAAATCTTAATGATAACGTTACTATGACCTTGCTAAGATCTTTACTATACCAAGAAACTACAAGGCAGGTAAAAAATTTCTGCACAGAATATCGCGTCATTCAGGAAGTACAAATCTGTCAGCTATAATTTAGGTACAGAGTAACATGATAAACGAAAGTATCTATTCTTATTCTAAAAGCTTTTACGTTAGTTTAGATTCCCAGAGACCTATTTTGGTGCATTATTTATTGATGAAATTCTTATCTAGCGAGTATGATATATGTTTCAATCGAGCACATTATTTATCGCTGCACTCTAAATTCATTTAAAAAGATGCGCGGTCCGGTTCGATGCTAGAAATGTCTACAACATTGGCCAGTTCGATCAAGTTTATCTTGGTTTAAGACCAGTTATGCAACTGTCTGCAACAATCAGGCTGTAACAGAATCACGTCGCATAAACTGAATTAGGCACGTCCTAATCGATTTGCAATAATTCCGTTAGGTCAGTTTTAACCAATACCACACAAACTTTCGTGATCATATATAAAGCTACCGTTATCATTTTCGTAGCAAAGGTTTAACATTAACGTTACTACGTTTTCATACCTGTTCAAACCCTACGAAATAATAAAAAATGTAAACATATTTTCTGCCGTACATTGAAAACGTAAAACTTTGGTATCAAAACTTAGAAGAGGGAACAGTTTTTAATCGTAGTTCAACAGTTTGTGAGAAACAGTTTGCTACACTTACGGAAAGAATATTCTAATTATATCAACATACTAAAGAAAACACAAAGAAAACCTACGAGAAAATAGCAAGTAATACTTCAATTTATGTATTTTAAACTCTTCAACCAAAGCGTCAGTTTAAAGTTTGAAACAACAGGAACTTTGTCATTTCAACTCGACGAAAAGTTTTCGGTGAGTTTGTGTTTCAAAACAACTCAAGTGGTTTCCTTCAAAAGTTTAACTTAGTCATTACTTAACTCAATAACTTTATAAAACTTTCCTATTTCACACAAAGTTCACTTATTGAACATTTAGATTTCAATATTAAACAAGAACCTGTGTTTTGTAATAAAATTAACCAATTTATAAAAGTGCAACAAACGAAAAACCACAAATGTGTGCCAATCAATAATGGTTTTAACCAAAAGGTCATAAAACGTCAAGACACGAGAAAGTGGGAAAACGTGACTGCAGTAACACAATCATATCTCGTGAACCTTTGACCATCATGAACTGAGTCGAGCAACAATATTCCACAGTAATAATCTGTAATTAATAATATCAACATGTAATTAATGACAATTTAGTGGAGTAAAACGAGTTACTAAGCTGTCATAATGATTGTCCCTACCATATCAAAACTCAATGTTCAACATAATAATGTCAACGTAGGCCCATCAATCTTCGCACTTTAACGTTGTACGACATCACAAGGCCCGGCTATTGTAACGTCAGCTATAACATCGTTTATTTAAACACTATTAAATTGCTAAGATATATGAAAGAAAAGAGATTACCTTTAGTTAGTGCAATATAACAGCCAATACGTATAATCACAATATTTGAGGCGGTAGATCATGTACAAGCAAACATACGGGACAGCTCAACTGGAACAACATAATACAAAGGTTTGTCCGTCCTTGAATTATCATCAGGCATTGTCATCGCACACAATGGCTAGGATTTGCCTAGGCCAGGCGCGCGATGGGCACGCGCCGACGAGCAAAAACTGCACACGGCACGGACAAGTAAAGCGGAAAATTGCTTTCATTGTTATATCCAAAGTTGGCAAGGATTCAAACGCGACACGGCTCGTATTTGGTCATTAGGTGACAGGCCGGTGAAGCAATTAGACGACATGTGTTCGTTATCGACAGTACGTCATTAGAGGCCGGCTAGTGGTCGTTATCGGCCTTCCTGAAGAGTACTCTATAAACCTGATGTTATTGAAACTGGCTTAGTCTTGTTACTTGGTATGCGGAATTACTAATAAATAATAAAATACATATAAATAGTATCTATTACGAAACGTTATTATATAAAAACCCGTAAAAAAAGACTTGTATAAAACACATGATCGTAAAACTCAATTAAAAACAAATATATTATTTACGATTAATCTGCCAATTCTAAACTAAACCTTAATCGTCACTTTCTAATTAAAGGAACTTTGAATAAAGCTAAAAACAATAAACAAGATATTAGGTACTCTACTTTCATCACGAGTTGAAGTCGATGATTCGGTGTGTATCAAAGATTGTAACATTTATCTTCATACAACATCGTAAGTTTAAAACTGCGTTGGATCCACTAATCGTTGCATTAACCCAAATGCAACCGGATCTAAATATATCGAGTCAAATAAATTGTCTCCTGACTGATATATTCCTCCAAATGCTTACATCATCTGGAAAGAATTTTAAAAACTTTTACGTTAAGTGACGGCATAGCTTAACATTTTCTAAATTGCATACACTTTATTTAAAGGTATTGGACAT
>LD699455.1:2262923-2303960 GCA_003118335.3 Papilio memnon
ACGGGAGCCGGGTCGTTAGCATTCATTTACTCTAAGTCCAGTCTGTATTTGAGGATAATTCGAGGATTACCCGGCCAGCTTACAGTTTATGTTATTACAGTTACTTACGAAGTGATCACAGCGCAACATGAGCAGTTTTCTAGGGAAACGTGCGTCTAAAATCTAATAAACATCTTTCTTGATGATTTTCAAATAATATTTCGATTTTTAGATAGAAATAGTTGTTAACGAAATAGAATTAATATCGCCTTTAACATTATTGCATTTTTATATTAAACTAAACTTATCTAAATGTAGTTTATAAGGATACGTAACGGTAGAGGAATCCTTGTTAAATATATTTCCCTTGACAAGGCACATTAATTAAAGCTTCCATTTGAATCGCTTCAAATTAGAAATTGCGTTAATCTCAGGGAACCGCTTGTAGCCGTCAACGGGTCGATTAAGAAGCAAATGTTATTATAATTTAAACCGCCAAAAGTTTGTCACCAATTTCAATTTAAATTTGAGAATGAATCCAGATCTCGAAGCAGGCTTCAAGTTTAAAACTCAACTTTAAACAATTTCCCAAGACTTCGTATTTATCAAACGAGCGTTTAAATCAAATACGAGCGACAACTTGACAGGCATGCTTTATGTAGATTCCAATAAGGCGGACTACAAACTTTCGGAACTTGACCTTCCAAGTTAGAGGCCGCGCCCCCTGCCTTCTCTCCCGCCGTCCCGCAATGCAGCACTCAACGCCAAAATAGAATTCCACGCCAGACCTAAACTTATAGAGCGCTTTGTGAAAGTCAACAATAATAACTAATCTTCATTTATGTAGATGTTGAGCAAACATCTGAATTTAAACACAAACAATGCCTTTTGCGTGGAATGGCGCAGGAAAATTGGCATTACGTGTGAGGAACCAAACAATCGTTTATTAGGCACAAACATGGTTTTTTTTCTCTTTAATTTTACAAATTTTGCAGTTTCCTTAGAGAACTACACCCAATCAACATTTTAAATTGTTATAATTACAGTTGTACCAATCTTAAAATAAGCATTAATTTCGTAAACCATTTACAATAACTACTGTTTACAATAGATTAAGTACTTCGACTTTAGCAAATGGAATGTCAATGTTCGCAGTAAAACTGAATGGCTTCATTGCCCTTAATATTGTGGAGACAGCAAAAGCTAATTTAGGCGGCCCCGTTGCGAGACAATTGGCTATTTGGCGACGACGCTTCAAGGGCCACCTTTTGTGTAATGGAATCGTGAAAACCCCACTAGGATAGGCCGAGCCTTGACACCACGGGCTGTCGGGGTCAAGGTAACCATAATGCGTTTATAGCTATCAACCTTGCGAACTTTATAGTCATCGTACGACCCTAGCGGCTGTAACTTCTCTCCTACTAAAAATAAAACCCCCAAAGTATACGAGTAAAGAGTGATTTCGCTTTGATGTCAAAAGATATCAAATGTTCGGGTGTTCCATTAAATAGATTTTAGTATGCAACAAATCATTTCAGGTCTTTTGATCACTGGAAAACCCCGGAATGTAAAGAACAATGAAAACGAAAAAAGGTAAACATGACGAGAAACATCATTCAAACTCATTTTAAAATCAATAAATTTACACTCGTTGTGTTTAAAAAGGCACAATATATCATGAGTACGTTAGAGTGAACAATATAAAATGTTTTTAATCTAATTCTGGTTTAATTCGATGGATTCTTGACATTTTCCCCTCGAAACAAAACACTGAGTCATCGGCGTCCTTCACCTCTCATGGCCGACCCGACATCCGCCTTTGATATTTTTTACCTGCTAAAATTCACCTGAGATAACCAAACTTTTTTCTTAATCAAGGACAAACCAATGATGACAATTAAAAAATTGAAAATGGAATTGACCTTTTTCATTGAATATTTTTTTTCTTTTAAATTTTTCAAATACAAATACTACCTCATAGCCAATGATGCTATTACATTTAGGACATAGTTAATTTTAACCCAAAACCTACAATGAATCTTTATCCAAAAAATCATCAGTGATAAAATACAATAAAAACATTACTGATTGAATCATTTTTTTTTCACTACGAACATAATAAAATGTCTCTTTTTAATATTATAAACAAAATTGTTTTAATTAAAACAGTTTTTCCCAATAAAAATAGCACATTGTCCTTATTTCGTCTCAAGCATGGTGACACTACAAGTAAAGCAGGTAGCAGTTTATTCGCGTCACATTTGAATCCATTCATAGAGCTGACGTCAATGACGACCTGAGCTCCTTCAATGAAGACCGCTTTAATTTTTACGGAAAATAAGTCAAAGAACCCTACTATACAGTTCCGTAATTTACTTCTATAAAAACAATTAAAACCGTAGGTTTTATGTGATGTTTCCTACACAACAATATATGAAAAGGCCATAAAAAGTGCATATTAATTTCTCAGTTGATTATTCTGTCTCTAATCCTTGTAGATAAATGAAATCTACGCTTTTAATTATCACAAGTAATAAACGTCAACACCTTTCACGCCACGTTGTTTGGTGTTTATGCAAATCAAGCGCGATTAGCGACGACGACGCGGCCACCTACGACCGTGTGAATGTTGCAGGTGACTAATTGTAGACTGCAAACGTAGTAGTGAATGTCGACAATCTTGAAAATTGCAGAACAAAACAATAACGGGCTTTGTTTCATATCAGTTAAAGGAATTTTAATTCGTTTTCGTTCGTCTTCTTTACAAAAAAACAGAAACAACATCTGTCAATACTGTATTTCACGGACTAATAAGAATTTTAAATATCTATAATAATGCATTCATTACCAACATTTTGGTGCAACAAGATGCCGTTGGTTGGTATTGCATCGTGTTTTGCAAGGTACGCATAACAACAACATTCGAAAGTGTGTCAAGATTGCGATACGGCAACGCCGACGCGGCTCGTCGACTGACAAATGCAACACGTCAAAACCTATTGCACCGCAGGCGCTTCCTTGTAATGCAAACACTTCGAAAATAACCAAAAGTGAACGTGAGATTGCATACGTGGATTATATAAAAATAATTACTTCCGCCAATTACTTACTCGTATTGCATTAATTATTTATAGTAAAAAAATATTCTTACTCTCTCGTAATTTTTCTCCTCTATCCTACTTATTGGCGGAACCGCAAGCTTACATTTGACTAAAGAAGAATAACCACTTATTAGTTTTTTATGCAAATTTTTGGGTCATCATACTCATCATCAACTTGCCCTTATCCCTTACGAAGGGTCGGCACAGTATGTGCTAGTCTTCCATACATTTCTATCAGCCGCCATATCTGAATCCACTCCCTTCTTAAGCATATCCTCTTTCACACAATCCATCCATACTTTCTTCGGTCTTCCTCTTCCTTTGTAGCCTTCCACAATCATTCTTAACACTTTCTGGTTTATGTCCCCATCGTCTCGTCGCATAACATGTCCATACCACGCGGAACTTTTTAAATTGAAATCCTGGCAGTTATTAAAGTTCTCGTTTATTGAAATTTTAGTTTAATTAAAAACATCTTACTAATTACACAGTAAATCGCTTGTATTTTAATTTAACAACCAACGAAGGAACATAAAAGTTTTTTGATAGTACTTTCTCTGTTTATTGCACAAATAAAAAGCTGGCCGCCTTTAATAATAAAGTGAGACTGAGGGAACAATAAAAATGCAGATATCGATTGCGAGGCGGCGTTGAGCGATGACGTTATTGTTCTATTCTATATGGAACGCGACTCCACCACGCTCTTAATTTGAAGGGAAACGGCCGAGACAACACGTCCTTGTTTTTAAAACTATACAATGCTATGAAAGCGATACGATTATTACTCACGCATTTGGAAATTCTAATAACAGACATACAGGCCAATAAAGAAGCTTATTTATAAATACATATTTCAATAAGATAATTAACAATAAGCAATCTGTGCCTAATATAATTTACACAACAATCAATAAGCTATTGTTCTCGGACCATGTAAGGTGACGCCCACATTAGCGTTAGCTAAGTGTGGCATTGAGCTGGTGATTAATAGAATGTCCTTCCAAAGCTGCAGAGACTTTATCCAAGCGTGAATCAGCCACAACGGATACGTTTGTGAAACCGTGTCCCAGATTTCGTGAGAGTTCATACGCTTCTGAATATAATAAACCGGTCGCTATACCTCATTGTGACCTTACTCCTTCGTGACGGTGAAGTTGTTAGTGCGCCCTGGTGGTGCACGCGAGCGCGTCACGTGATACATTCGACGTGCCTACTTTACACAACCAAAATAGAACTTAAATTATTAAAGCAATCAATGCAATAAATCTCGATAACAGCCGTTTCGTTGTTATCTTCTATTATTAATAACCGTTGCATATCTTTTCAATAGGTGAACTATTTTAGTGGTAATAAATATACCAATAAAAATTTAATCTGCTATTCAAATTGCTCAAACATTATCGTGGTGCAATTACAAAAGAGACAGCGGCAATTTCAGCAAATTGTCGGCAATAACAGTCTAACGTTTTATTGTGTTGACACTTTCCGATATTCCAACTCGGTTGTGGTTGTGGGCAATAACACTGCGAAATGGCGACGGAATTCCGTACGTCACGGAGAATATGCAATAATGCCAAACAGTTTTGGAAGTGGGGTAAAAATAACAGTGTAAGAAGCAGTATATTTTCCGTAGAAGTCATTCTATCCTATCTGCCGCTAATCATTGGATATTCAGATGTAAAAAATTAAAAACAACAACGATAAACAATGCCTACTTATTTCGTAACATTTCAGTGCCGAGTTCTCTTGAGAGGTAATGTTATTGGACGTAAATGAATGTTATATACGGTACTCATCTCCGAAATGGTTCGGCGATAGACAGCCGCAATGCCGGCTTCAGACAATGATTGATGGCCGTTACATAGGCGGGCCTGTGCCGATAGGAAAATACTTCATAATGTGCCCGTAGTTTAGCTACCACTGCAGATGTAACCTGTCAGTGGTTGAATAATGTATTTTTGATAGGAAAGACAAAGATCATGCGTTCCGTGTTTACATTTTTATCGATCCAACTTCGCAAGGTTACCGAATGTCGGTTCATCTCCAAGCTCATTATTTACCCTAAGAAGCATATTCATTTTGTTCCAACTTATGCATAATGTAACGGTGCATAAGTTGGAACAGCTAAATCATTCGGTATATCGTATAATGACTTACCTTTAAGTATGATCCATAATATTTTGTGACGTATGGACTGTCGCATTGTGACAGCACCATGATCTCCTGCTGTATATCCTCGATCTCATCTTCTGCTTCTTCGAGGTCGATTATCTTAATAGCGACCACTTGCTGGGTCCTATTGTCTACGCCTTTGAACACCTCGCCGAAGGAACCCTTGCCGATCTTCTCTTGTTTCGTGAAGATCAGCTCAGGGTCGACCTTCTGTGAACAAAATAAACGAGTGTTAATTACAACTAAGTAGGTTTACCTTTGAAACAAATTTTAATATGCAAGTACGTCTTTGGAATATTTTGCAGTGTTTGCGGATAGATTGCCCTGAAATTGCTTTACCCTCTAAAATATTTAAGGCCAGTTGTCGCGTCAAATTTATAAAACTGAATTGAAAAAAATCGCTACTGTTACTGTTTTCTTATGTTTCTTCAGTATCATGCATCACCATTTTATCTACAAAGCAATTAATTACTACTAAAAAAATATTTTTTAAATATAAAGGCGTAACTACACTGTACATAAATAGCAGATTTAAATGTAAATTATTACATCATATAATATTCACAGGTCATAACAAGCATACTGAATTCGTTTGAATTTTAGTATGGCGGTTATTTTGCGTTATAAAACAAACGTTAGACATTACAATATTCTACATTGATATTCAGCAAGAGTCCATAAACGATAAAACATTCTTATGAACCATCTATTCTACAATCAGAGGTAAAATGGGGTTTTATTTCTATTTTACTATTGTACAATCACGTTAAATATTATTCTCTTTCAATCAGTACATTTTTAGATAATTTTAATACCTTTAAGCTTTAAGTTAAATAACATAAGTTGTAAGTGATAGCTAAACCACTAATCTCAGAGGAATTCGATAATATCGGATAATACAGCGCAGGTGGAAAACGTTTACAGTGATATCCTACATATTATAATTTATATTAGAAAATTACATTAATAAATAAAATAGATAAGTAAAGTACCTGGATATTTACTCGATTTTATCTTGTTCTAAAATTTGTACAAATATTTTATCGGCTTCGTAACTGTCAAAGAAACCTGACAACATAAGGAAGTGCTTATTTTAAGTCGTTTTGTGATGTAAAAGACTATTTGAATAGAAATTAATCATACTAATATTATAAATGAGAAAGTTTAGATGGATGGATGGATGGATGGATGGATGGATGGATGAATGGATGGATGCATGTTTGTAGAGTTTGTAGCCTAAACGGCTGAACAGATGTTGATGAAATTTGGTATAGATGTAGAGGATAGTCTGGAAGAACACATAAGCTACTCACTTTTGTTTTTTTTGATTCCACGAGGACGGAGTCGCGGGCGAAAGCTAGTAGAATATATATTTTAGTAAGATTTTATAATATACTTTATATAATAAAAAATCTAAAAAAAACTACAGTGTCTTAAGATAATTATTTAATACGGATAACACGTATTAGTGAATGAAAACCTGTTTTCGTAACAAGTCCGATCTGTTTGACACGTGCCTCAGATTAAATTATTTGGACATTAGCTAGAGTTAGATGTTTTTGTTTGATAATGATAAATCTGTCAATGCGTTTGATCATACTATAGAATTGCTATGATACGAAATGTTATGACAAATCCATTTAAAAGGATACTAGCTTTCGCCCGCGACTCCGTCCGCATGGAATTAAAAAAAAAGAAAAGTACTTAGCCTATGTGTTCTTCCAGACTATCCTCTACATCTGTCAAATTTCATGGAAATCCATTCAGCCGTTTAGGCTACAGACTCTAACAAACATCCATCCATCCATCCATCCATATAATCTTTCACATTTATAATATTAGTATGATAGTATGAAGTATGAAGGATGTTTGACATAATGACAAATTCATCTCAATAACATCAATTTTAATGCATTCATTGACACATTACATCTAATGGAACTAATCTGGGTGATTTGAATATTGAAAGAGGAAAAGGCTGAAAAAACACTGAAAATAAAATTGGAAAACATTCTATTGCCAAAACCAATTATACGAAAGACAAAGGAATGTCAATCGAAGTTGTAATGCTTTGTTCAATTCGCAAATCGAAGTCGACATAAATCGTTGTCAAATACCTTGTAACCAGTTAACATTTATCTAGATAAATTGTCGTCTATCGCAGACTATCGGAGGTGATAATTTCCATAAAGCCGATGACGAACGTCGAAACAATTCCTTAACAAAGTTTGGTAAATTTGAATGACACAGTGTGATGTTTCACGCCTCTAGCGCCGCAACAACGCTGACGTTTTCACAATAAACGAGTGCCTTTATGTAAACTCGTCACGTCGCAAAACGTTCGGACGCATCTCATATACGGAGCCTTGACTTTTACCGACAATGTCACTTAAAATATCGTGACGCCAGTTGTTTCTGTCGTATTCTAATAACTCTTACAGTTTTTAATAATTTAAACTGAGTGCGAGAGTTTAGACTTAACAATTAAGTCTTCGGTAATTTAAACGCATAGAGACGACCCCTATTGATACATCGGAATTAGCTTAAATAATTATTTTTTACAGGAAAAAAGGAATGCCATTGAACATCGATAGCAGCACTAGTGTTCACGAAGTATGTACAAGCTTGAATGGTAAATTCAAGTATTACGTCGAAAGAAAAGCGTCGCTCGAAAGAGGATGTTGTGACTAATAGTAATCAAGTAAGACAATAGCGGAGAACGGTAAAAAGAACGTGTTGAAAGAATGAATGAGGAGAATGAGGCGTGGCACAAGAGTTACAGAAACCTGATAATGCCCACCGTTTTTCAAAACAAATTTTGATTAAATTAAAAATCGTCGTGAAGGTAAAACGCTTATTATTGACAGCAAAGCGTTCATGAAAGCTACGAGTGATTAAAACGATAATGGCGTAAACAAAACGTTTATTTGGTTAGTCCGGCCAATTTTACAGACTGGGTGCTTAAAAAAGCAATTTCAGCGAGCGAGGGATAGAGGCCATCGCGTTTTATTGCACCACCGTTCACTTAAAGCTTTTAATTATAACGTTACCATACAAGGCAAAGAAGGAACATAAAATTTATATCCAGTGATAGGACAAAACCAGTTAAATTAGTATAACTCGATACTGAATTCTTATTAATGTTTAATAAGTTTTTCTGTTGACGCAATTATATTTGTAACTGAAGAAATAAAGAGATCTACGCGTATTACAAAAAATAACTTTTTTTACAAACGAAATTAAAGAAACAAATAATCCATTTAAGAAAATTGGTCGTACTTTTAAGAGTATTGAATAAATGTCACTTTTAAACGTATTCTAAGGCCATTTAGATGATTCGATGCAAACTTTTATCTTAACATCATAAGAAATACTTCAGACTGTTTGAATTTATTCGAAAAGTTAATTAATCGGATTAAAAAGTTACGCGATAATATTCTATAAGAAAGACGATAAATTTGGCTTTCGTTTGTTATCACAAGTTTGTTTTAATCGTTGTAAGTAGAACCATTTATAAAGTTAGACATTTCAAACATCTTAGCTAAACATTACCTTATCTGTACATATCACGTAAAATTAGCCTATCATCAAATAACAAGGAATGCATTATCAAAAAGGAAATACATTAATTACACGATTAGTCCCTATCAAGTTGGTGACGTCATTTAACTGATAATCATCCGATTTAATTTATTTTGCAATGTACACAAAACGTATGGCCAAAATTTAGCGGTATATTGTAAAAACTACTTTTATGTGCAAAATTAAAAAGCGTAACCACGCTTTAAACCACGAGAACTGGCGTTGAATATTCAAGAACTATCGTTTACGTTATATTTATTACTGCACTAAGAGATATATTTGCAAAATGTGTTCTTAATTCAAATAATTGTAGAGATATACGAAGAGGATAATTCGATTTGATTCGCGGGAATCAAGCAAAATTTAAGTTCATAATTTTTTCTGTTTAAAGTACTAAGTTATCCAACACCTTGATATAAAATAAACCTTACATAAATTTAGCCACGACTTCTTTAACGACATACACAAGAATTATCAGTAAAACTCCCTTCTACTAAGCTATAGTAATAGACTTACAAATAATACTATTATGGCCGGTTTCCCAGCTACGTATAAGCATTCGTTAGTATTTTCGGTTCAATAACTTCAAGAAATGCGTTTCCGTACTACGTAACTTGAGTTTTACTCCGTTCAAACATAGGTCAACCTAACACTAATGAATCAATAGGTAATGATAAAATAAATAAAACTTCAGAAACCTTGCATTAGACATTACTCTACGAAAATTAATATCAAACAAATTACAGGAAACGAAGAGAGCATAACAAGAATTGGTATCTGCGGTTGAAGATTTCAGGTCGCGGTATCGTGTCGCAGTCGCGGCGTGGACGCAACGACCTCATACATTTGCTATTCATTACATTCTGCCCTATAAAGAAAACAACCTCGCTTATAAAGACTATCGGAATGCGCTCGGCTACGCGCACATTTCCACTAAACATTCGCATTACGTAAATAAGTAAACATGGGACATTCCTAGATTGCTGAAGTTTTTTAAAGCGTTTACTCGTATCTCCGTTTATCTGAACGAATATTTAAGTCAAGCAAGTTTTGGCTGGTTTAAAGCAGATATAATTTAATTATAAAAGTCTTAATCGTGAAGTTAAATTTAGCATTAAACATTGGTAAAAATCAAACGGTATTCAAAAGTAATAAAAGTGACGATGACGATAGACGTTTAATTTTGATTGCAAAAATTATTTTAAAACATGTAAATGTTATTAACGGCAATTATAATATAACGATGTCATTGCCACACACCGTTACATTCCATTAACACCTATTTTGATAAACGATAGCCCCTACGGTAAAACAACATTTTTGTATTAATGAGAATGGTAATTATTTCGCATAATTAACAAGGCTTGAAACAATAAACAAATTGTGTTTCAAATTTACAGGTTTTTATGTAGGAACAGAACAATTTACAGCTAAATATATTTAACTACACAAGTAAAAGAACATTTACGAGTACGAATATCCGTTGCTGTAATAAGCGGCGCGTGCGCACAAAGTTCATTGCAACACACGAAAAAGTTCGTGTCAAACTTTGCCATTTACGCATCTTACGACACCAAGCGAAATATTATTACATCCACATCGCGCATTGCGTAAAGAAATTTATACAATGCTCTTAAAAGACTTTATCATTTAAAAATTCTAGAAATGAAGGAGTGTTTCGAATGATTCCAAATGGTTTCTTATCACATTTTCCAAGATTTTGCAAAGCAAGTTCTTAAAAAACATACAAATGATGAACTAAAATAGCTTGGAATGCCTAGAAATAAATCTGAATCACCTTCGTTGGTTCACAAAACAAGTTTAACATTTTTCCTTTACTTACATATGTTGAATTATTTCTAACGTGTGAAGGACGTGAAGGGGCGGGGCGCGCTGGTTGCGGCGGCACCTTCGCCTGCCGTCGGTCGAACGAGGAAGCATTGCTACCCGACCAGCTCCAACGCGCAGGCCCGTTGGCACCGTGAGGTAACGAGTAAGAGGACTGCGGTCGCAGATGTCTCACGCCGGGCCCCGAAAGTATAGGCCCGGCCGGCCCTCGCTGTGGGCCCGCACCATTCGGTCCTTGCACATAATGGTAATGCGGAGGATTGGACACTGCAGCACCCCACATACTATAGAAGCACTTTTACACTAGTTAGCACGGAGCATCACCTCCGATCGACCATCGCACCGACGACTATCGCACGACTAACACAATTCAGCATTCCACGAGTTTCACAAACAACCTTATCAACCTAATAGTGATAATTAGCTGATCATCGACTTTTATTACTTGAAATAACGATAACGCACGGCCCGAGCTACCAATCTGCGGCGGGTGATTCGAGCGACTGCTTGCGAGGTAACAATCGCTTCGTAACAAACACTTGGAAAGCGAACATCGCCGGATGCATATACGACGCGCTACGAATAATTTATATTTGACGGACGATTGTTACGACGTATAAGGTCGCTAATGAACTTGACGTTATTTAGATATCGGCGTGGTTCACTTGTGAATAAAATTTCGGTCAGCGAATTCGTAAAAAGGTAAACCCGTTTAGAAAACCGCAAATGGCAACAATAGCGGATCACAGAGTACGTCACGTGAAATATGATAGAACCGGAGTAGTGAGCGGATAGGTCTACAGGCGCGCTTCGCGAGTTAACGACACTGGATATCGGTATCCGGCGGTAACCGTGCGCGGCTCGGTTCCAGTCGACCGAGCGCCGAGCGCCGCAAGAGAAATCACTCCCGACGTCTAATCCATCGTGATGGACGGCGTGTGAGTTTGAACGCACTTGAGTGTAGACTGGTTGCGTGCTGGTCGGTTCCACGCCGCGGGCCGTTCCACACCGCCCGTCCTGGCAATTGCATTATGATTTTTCGCAAGGGCGCGCGGGTGGCTGCGCGGGCGGCGGGGCCGGGGGAGGGGCGACAGAGGTGCGCGGGCGGCGAGCGGCGGCCGCACTGGAGCGTGTAGCAGCTGGCGCGGCCGAGGCGCGGCGAAACCTCCGCGCAATGCCATCGCGGATATCCAAGCGGTGCATAGTCGCGTACCTAACACAACGCGAGATTTCCGTCACTATTCTTTTTTTTTTTAATAAAACAAACATTTTCTGGACCTCTAATCGCTTAACTGCACTGGGAATAATTTATTTTGGTCAATTCAGAATTATTCACCAAAATAATTATCCTGTTAAGCGATTCCTGATATTTACAAAAAAGTATTCTTGTACCGTGGCGTTTGTCTCAGTATGGATACAACAATTGCATTAGTATTCTGTGCGTGGTGCGCGATAGTAGCGGGCAGAACTGTCCCGAAGAGTCAGCGGCCGAGCGACCGTGAGCTGAATATCGACCTCCGCAGGCCGCATGCATACCACGCGTCTACACCAGAACTACGTATCGCCATACCAGTACGACATTGGGCAACGCGACCCACATGAGTTATTTGGTTAACGGACCGTTAGATTCTTTTATAGGGCCTGTTTGGTCAGGCTTTAGAATTGTTGACTATGGCTATTGGCGTCGGTGGAATCAATTTTATATGGTAATTTTTCTATAGTGAACTACAAGTAGCACCTGTAAAGCGCCATATACACAGGAGGGCTAAGTAATAAGAATAGCTTAACATTGATCGTCATTGTGTTAGAAAAATACCCTTAGACAATTATTTGCCATATAACTTGTATAATCACGCGATTCACCGAAACAATAATACGATTGTTTTTACACATTGAACAAAGGTAAACACGAAGGCATCCAACCGACTACCGGCGATGCCTGACTATAACTAAAATTGACGCACCAAGACCTATGGGCGTATGAATACTGAATGAGAATAGGTTCTATTGAATCGCATTCAATCGTAAATCGGAATCAACTGAACAAATACATTATAGGCGCATTATAATTCCAATAAGGAACCAGCAATTTTATTATCAACAGCCGACCTGATAACTTCTTTTTGAAATATCTCTACGTGCGATAATCTTCCTCGTATTGTTCACAGGGAAAAATAAAGCAAACAATACGCGGAGAGAACAAAGGTTTGATTTAAAACATGCCATAATTCACAATAAATTCCACATCGAACAATAAACGCAAACAAATGAGAGAAACTAACGCGGCTGCGTGTATGACAAACGACAATAAACAAAACGCGATCCGCTTAGTAGCGATTTCGAACACCGACGCTGCACCATAATAATGTTTGAAAACAATCCCTGGAATTAATTTCGAGTTGTGTAGATTTAAAATCCTGAAATGTTTTAAAATAATTAATATTATAAACTGTACAAAATAGCCATTTAAAGTCATATGTATGATTTTGAAGTAAAACAAGTGGATCAGGAACAAAACAGAAATGTTTGATTTCGATGAAAATTCTTGAAAGTTAAGAACAAAACAGCCATTTTTGCATCTAAATAAAAATGTAACCAACGTAGAGAACGTTCACATTTTGGCTATATAAATAAATAACTTTCGAAGCGATTCAATAACTATTTTCGCGACTGAATGTTGTGCGAATGTTCCAAACATCCCATTTGCGTCACATCGGAAACGAGTTAAGCGATCGGCGAGGACGGCGCAAGAGCGCAATATCCGACCGGAGCCGCACCGCACACCGGCAATGCAACACAGCAATGCAATGACTAACAACTGTGAGAAGCTATGTTTGCGCCGATTGAACATATGCACTAATTTGAAGAAAACAATTTTTTCTCGTACAGGTCGGGATGTTTATAATCATATTATTGGACAATCCTCTTTATAGGAAGAACAATGTAATCCAACGTGCTTCCACATAAATGCTGAATGAAGAATGATTAGGGATTCACAGTTGGTTGAAACATTAATAACTACTACAGTAATTCTGTCGTACAATATAGAAGTGAAAGTATTGCTACAATACGAACTGGTTGTAAAATATGTTACGTCAAACATTCTACAGCAAAATTGAAATAGTTTTTGTCCCTTTTAAAAATGTTGAACTACTGCAAATGACAAATATAAGTAGGTAATTTGATGGCCATACTAATTACCCGTTGTTTCGTAAGAAACAATTCGGTATTTGGTAACAGTAATTTCTAGCGCAATGGAAAAAACGATTAGCCAAGTATTTCGTGTACTTCATAATTAGAATTTCCTATAGCGTGTTGCGCATTAGGATAATTTCGTCTGATAATTATTCCAAGGTACCGTAAATTGCAGGTATCAACGTAAATTACACGCAAGTGGTCCGCCCACCTCAGTTGGAATGATAAAGTTTATTGTACCTGTGATAAGTAAACTGGGCAGTAAGCCTATTAGGCAACGTCAGAGTGAAAAAACCATGGAACATATAGACAGAGGCTTTTCTATAAAACTCAATATGATACATTAAATTTATAGACTGGGCGGTTATTATATGATGGTTAATTTCATTTAAAAATACTAGAACTTTCATATTTTTAACAGTTCGTTTAATAAAAGAATTCACTAAAATTAAAAGTTAAACTGTATAATATAACTAGCTTTTGCCCGCGACTCCGTACGCGTAGAATTAAAAAAACAAACGTGAGTAGCCGATGTGTTCTTCCAGACTATCCTCTACATCTATACCAAATTTCATCAAAATCCCTTCAGCGGTTTAGGCTACAAACTCTAACAAACATCCATCCTTCCATCCATCTAAACTTTCGCATTTATAATATTAGTAAGACATGTAAAACTCTGCAAACCTGTAGTTCACTGCGGTAGTCAGTTTTGATATAATTTATGCCAGCAACGATACTGTTATTTCGCCACGTGATTTGTTGCCGGCATTTACATATTCACTGGCATCTTAGATCATGAACACTTCTTAAACTTGAGTAACAGTTGCCTTATAACTTCGCGCACACCGCACTTTGCTTGATTAATTCTATACATAAACTTAAGACCAACGTGTTGACTTACATTTCATCCAAGCGTATCAAAACTGTGTATTTCAAATATTGTGTGACGTAACTTATTCGTACTCATAATCTGCATATATTAGGATAGCTATTTTTCTAAGAACATTTTTGAAATAACACGAATAACTCATGTACTTAATGAAACCGTCATTGGGAAGGTTAATATCATACACATTTCAGAAGTATAAAAAAAATGTATAAATTCATACACCATTTATCCGTTTAAGTAACATACAAAACCGACACATAGTGATAAATTTAAGCAAACTTAAAGTTCAAACACATTCAATTTAAAGAGATGGAAAATATTATGATAGAGCGAGTTCCAATAAAATGTCCAACATCTCAATAAGGTCCTCGTGAAGAGCACTCGATTATTCAACAGGAACAGTCTGTTCAAACGAATGCAGCTACGTTCCGTAAAGAGCTATTTCCAACAGCGCCACGTAGCGGAGGTGAAGGAAATCACAGGTTGCGCCGTGCTCTATCTAGTTTCTAAATATTCTTTCTATTTTATTGCAATCAAGTAAAAACACTTTCTATTCGAAACTGCAACGTAAAAATAAAAAATACCAGTTTCTCACCCAAAGTAAAGAGCAAAAGAATTAAACAATCTATACCAGAAATGTAATTTAAATGACAGACAGCAAATGATGGATTTACCATACAAATGTAGACCGTTATCACTAAGGTCTAAAATTAGACTCTGGTTACCAGTTATTTGGTATTCTGTTACCGTTATCGACCACACGAAACACAATACCACATAAAAATTGCATTTGCGTGATGCTATTCCACAGTAGTCATTCGTTCTCTGGCCAATACTATACTCGACTAAAGCAGTAGGCAGAGAGAATCCAAAATGTTGAACTATATTCGTCTACTAAAATGATGCGGATAAAAATCTTACTGTTATACAAACTGTATGCTTAGGGACTCTAATAGGCTGATCACTCAATGACCGAGTGCGGTAGTTTGATAATACGATAAGTAGAGTCTCAGAATCAAAAGTATAATTTATATAAGACTCAAACCTTGTCACTATAAAATCACCTTGCATCATATCTAGGATGCCATGATTACGCAAAACAGACGCTATTTTTCAAAGTCCAGGTTTTCAACACAAATTACCGGAAAATTTAATGATTGCTCTCCCTAAATTTGAAACGTATGTATATCTATACTAATATAATAAAGCGTAAACACACACTGTGTTGCCTAAGATGTCAGCAATTACAGCATATTCTTGAATAATTCTTTTTTTAATAAAATGCCCTACACTTACGTTACACTTTAGGCTATATATTTTCACGCCATTAAACTTAGGGGGTAAATATTTTGGATAAAAATCCTAATGTAGGAAAGAGACCATAAGTTGCTGCCAACATCAAGGAAGCAAGGTAGCCATGGTTTGTCATCATGTCATGTCATTTTGACATTTGCAATTGATAATTTGACAAATGAAGGTAAACAATGAAATAAAAAAAAATATAATTTCACGCGGATGAAGCCGCAAGGGAACAGCTAGTAGTAAATACAATTAAACTTATTACATGATATCATTATCTTCCTCCATATCCTACTCCCGTAGGATCGGCGCAACTGGCTTTTGTCCATAACTCTATCATCCGTCATCTCAGTCATCACTTCCTTCTTCTAGGTCTATTATATTACAGTTAATGATATTTTTACCTTTTAGTTAAATATTAAAAACACACATAAGCATAAGAAATTATTATTAGCAATAAGATAATAATGATTCATAACATAAATATGTTGATTATATTAATAGTTCTTTAGTTATTTTACACAACCCGGTTCCTTGATACAAACAATGGATTACTTTCTTTGTTACTCGCGACTTGTCCATTGCCAATATATCATAAATACAATAAATTTATTAACTCAGTGGAATGGAACGCTCTTAAATGCATAAAAAGTCAGGTAAATCGTTTGAAATCGCTCTCGATTCTATGTTAGAATCTCTTACAAATGTAGAGCGCAATCAAATGATACTACAACTTACAAGGACAATACGTAATATTATACTTATATATTCTTAACATTGGCTGTTATTATGAAAGTTTTGTTAATCAAAAGTATTCGCGGCCTTTTGCTATATTGTAAAATGGTTGTTTACCATTCTTTTAACCTTAATATCTAGAACCTTAACTGCATAAAAAACAACATCAAAAAAATGTAATAACATTTTTGTCATTGCATTGTTCTTAAACGCGACAGTAAAGATATTCACATGTTATTTCTGTAATTCTTATAAAGAATTTTTAAGTTAATCGTTACAAATAGCATCAAAATGTTCTGCAATAAGTCGAATAATGTAAATTTGACTAATGATTTTTTCCGTAAAACTATTACGCCTGGACATGGCAGAGGCTCGTGTTGTGGAATTGGCTTACATTTGGAAAGTGCCCGCGGCTAACACGGCCGGTCACGCAACACTGAAATGCCGATTAAAGCGAACACGATATGAATTGCCTACAAGCGAGGTGCGAACAGTTAAAGGACCAATTACAATATACGTGTGACACCCTTACATATTACAAAAATATGTTATAGTAGGTCACTTAATGATGGACTTTTTTACAGCCTCTAATCTAAACTCCTCATGAAGTATTAACTCAATGAATAGTGTGTGTAACTGCTCCATTGGTTAGAAGTTCCAATTATTTCAATATTTTATTTAACTCCGCAATAAATACAGTTGTACGAACCAAACAAAACAACATTCACGAGCAATAAAAACCGTCACCGTGTCCAAAATCATCTGACAGACACTCGACCGTGACAAACCAGTCGATAAAGCTCCGTCACTACAAAAAGTCCAACAAAAATTGGCTTGTATTTTCATATCTCTAGGTAAGTGGACATCGGACCGCGCGTCACGGTCAAGTGATAGCAGGGAGAGATAGAGACCACTCGGCCACTCGCGACGACGGGGCCGAGCAAACACTCACATATTACATTACCAGCGAACGCGGGCGAAACTTGTCCACGGCCTTATCATATACACTTTGTTTTATATAACCAGTGCTTGGAGAGTTGCTTAAGACCACACGACTCGCTTTAAGCACACGAGTTATTCGCGCCAAGGTCATGTTGACTCAGTAATTCACAAGCACGTTTTGTAAGTGTTAAGCATTTTACTATGTTAGGTACACCAAATATGCTAGTCTATTAGTATATTTTATAGGGATAAATTCCTTGTGAAATTTAACACAGGGAATTGAATTGTACAAAGCTGGTAGTCAAGTGAAAAGGTTCGTATTAAAAAAGTATAACACTCATGTCTTAAAATTCATTAATAGATAGGTTAATAACAATGAACAACAGCTAATTTAATGATAAATTAAAACATAGAAATCGATTTTACATAATAGGTAAGTGATGTCATATAAATACTTGTACAAAACTAGAATAGTAGTGAAGATATTAACAGTATTTATAACAAGCAATTCTTTATTATAACAATAAGTACAAAAAGAATCTATTAATCGTTTTACGTCTCAAGCAATATAATTGTATAATGGAATTTACTTAACATAATAATTAAGACATTCATAATCCATACTTGTATGGCTTAAATTGCGTTATAGTCAAGTTAATCCAATCAATTAGATAATTGCATTAGTTCGATCGCCCATTAAGTACGTAAGCAAACATCAAAATGTATATAACTTTGCATTACTTTACTGATTTATTTTACACCGGTAACTTAATTGATATTTTAATAAAAAAAATCGCGGAATAATAATAACAAGATTTACACAGATTATGAATCACACAGAGGGAACTTTTTGCTATCGGTATAAATTTAAAATCAAATCATATTAACACAAAAAGATATTCGTCATAGGTAACATTTAAATCTCGTCTAATAACGCATATAGACAATCGCGTGTTAGTTACCTGTACTTATAAACAAAAAGGGCAAGGACGGATGTGCACGCAAACCAATTAATACGAACGTTACAAAGGCTAGTAATTTATTCCAATAGAGCGTTGTTAGGTCGAAAATAACTCACAAACAGGAAACAAACCGGATTCGAGGCAAAACATTAAAATATTTCAAATTTACATTTGTTAGGTTTTCACTGTTTCCTTTTAAATAAATTTACTAAAAAGTAAGTAACTAATACCAGTGTACCAAATAATAGACTATTCATAAGAATCAGTAATACTTAAACGGCACTCACAGACTATTCATGTAAAAAAACTAATTTAAACGTCTATGCGTCGTGGAATAATAACGTACAAATTCCGCAATCGAGATGAGGTCGCGTTGGAATCTAAAGATTGCGTATAGACTATGTAAAATAATGTGTTTGTCTGTAGATGCAAATTAATGTCATTGAAATGTTTAAGATACTGCATATTTCGTAACTAGATTTCGCCCGCGACTCCGTCCGCGTGAAATTGAGAAAAAAACAAAAGTCCTCGTCTATACCAAATTTCATCGAAATCCGGTTACCCGTTTAGGCTACAAACTCTAACAAACATCCATCCATCCATCGCTGTCGAACGGAATAAATAGTATCCTATGTTCATCACCTGGGTCTAAGTTACCTCCTCACCAATTTTCAGCCATATCAGTGAAGCCGTTCTTGAGTTATAAGTAGTGTAACTAACACGATTTTCTTTTATATATATATTTTATAACAATTTAACTAATATTTCGATGATTAAATAGCAATGGTCAATTCCTTAACAGGAGGCACGAACCGTTAAACGAATTGACCGATGAAAATGTCATGACCTCACAAAATACCGGTTCATCTTTATTGACTGATGATCTCTGTTAGAATGTGGGCTTTTTACTTTCACCTCACCAAAAAATTGTATAATATATTGTTTAAATACGGCAATAAATACAGTCAAAACCTCAAATTCACTAAATTCTAGTTAAACTAGAAATTTACTCCAATTAAAGTATTTAAACTGCATAAAAAACGAAATCAAACACCTGAAATTTTAACAAAGTTGAAAAATCAGTTAAAACCTCCGGTACGGCGCCAACAGTTTTGAAGAACTCATGTTACCGAGATGTATACGTAATGTTTTTGTTTTTAACAGCAAAACAAAAGAAAACATAAATTTACGTTTATGACGTGCCAAGGTTAGGTACAAATGTCATTTCTGACTACAATTAGACGCCAGTACACGTACGAAGCTGTCTCACGTAGACAAAGGAAAAAAGAGCAACGACCTAAGATGAAAAGGGTTTGTACTGCGCCAAGGCCACCCCTACAAAAGTGCAAACATCAGATGGGACCTCTGACAAAGGGTTGATTACACTTTTAAATTATAGTTTTGAAAAAAAAAAAATGCTTTAATGTTTTTGAACTTAACTGGCATTTAGCCGTAGTAAAAACAGTTAGCTTTTTAAATTCAATTCAACGAAAACTACCCCAGAATCGTGTATATGTCAATTACAGTCGCTACATACTATTCTCCATCGACTATTTTTTCACCAGTATAGCAAACAACAGATGAGACTACATGCAGGAAGTCGCGGGCTATATCAATCTTTTACAGCAAAATTTGTTTATAATCTTATCGGAAACTGTTAAAATTTAAAGCAATCATAACATTTGATGCTTAACTATTCCAACATAAACCTGATATTTTGAGGCCGACTTGTTTCCTCCGTGGGTCACGCAGTCCACACACAAGTATGTCACGGAATGCGAACAGAGATGACGTTACTATATTCGTCATTTAAACATTTTATTAATTACTAAACACTGGCAACTTAAACAGGTGATTTATTAAATAACCTGTAACTCATTAAAAGTATATTTTCACCTTCTTTGTTACATTATCTCATAACAAGGTAAGGTAGAGTTACTCCTAGATTAACAACAATGAGTCAATGAAATGCAATAAATATCAAGAATTTCTTTTTAAATGGATATTATCATTGACTTTGGATCAACCTTACCTTACTCGATCAATGCATAATAAGTTTATACTTTACATAATAGAATATTAACAATATGTAACGGAAATCGGTCCGATATGATCGTGACCTCATTAAGGATACGACCGAAGTATACAATCATTGTGACAATATGACCTATAAAACGTAATATACGAGGAACAATACAGGATACAACACTAATACATTTCGAACAATTGTTCAGTTTATTGTGGCAGCGAGCTATTACGGAACCGATAAGTTATTAATATTGATGTGCCGACCTCGGTTGCCGTAAATGAATATATAAAGTTTCTGTCAAAATTTGCGCCACGCCTCAGTGCCTACCACGTCTTGACAGTCTACAACGTAGTCGCTGGACAATTTTAACACACATTTATTAACCAATAAATGTTTAAACTTTGACACCTCGTGATAGGTTATCGTTAGAACCGGTTAGTGCAGAATGCACAGATAACATTAACGAGTTAGACGTAAATGTTAATCTTTGCATATGTATACACAAACATGGTAAACGATAAAATGGAAAATAACTATCCAAAGTATAGTATTATGATTCTAACCTAATGAACTTCGTACAGGATAAAACGAGTGGCTGATTGAATGCAACGAATCCACAAAAATCGATTTTCACGAAATCGAAACTCAATTGTTAGTTACAAATTGTTCAGTCATCTATAAAAAAAGACAGATTTGATCATAAAAGTAATAAGGAAGCATTTGATATCAAAGAATGTTTATGTCAAACAATATTTAGCAGGCATTGATAAAACTTTCTCGGATAATCTGTATCAGAATAACGCAGTCCACTGATGATACGTGGCTTTCGAAACGCTCGGCTTGCATTCTTTCACGCGTGTTTATTTATCGAACGATCGCCGCGCAGTCGAAACGAATACGTCAAAATATAAAACGTCTCATTTTTCACGTAACTTTCAATATCTTCATAATTTTGGTTATAAAGAAAGGAGGTCAGTTAATCCTCGTACTGCCGACGTTCCACTTAATGCTGTTGAAGCAAAAGTGAATGTGATTAGGCAACTGACGAGGCGTTTAATAAACAATTTGTTGGAAATTAGACGAACTATGTGTAACATTATTGTGTAATAATTCACGCGGCCTACTTTAATGTCTATAGTGGCCTGGTTTACAGTTTTACTGCAGGCAGGAAAATTCCTAAAAGATGTTAACATGTACGACCCTATCATTTCATTTGTATCTTTAATCATATTGGATACCAGACTTTCAGTGCCTATCTCTCTTCACAGCTGCATCCATTTGGAACGCCTCTATAAAAAATATAACAATTTAGTAAATGTAAACTATGAAGTATCGCATAACGTTCTTGAATGAAGGTGAAACGTATGAAATGCATACATTAAACATTAGCAAATAGGTCCGGCTGTTAATTCTGTCGGTGGGGACGGACCCTACCAGCTATATTTATCCAATAATATTTTATAATAGAATGTGACCTTGTTGGGTCTGATCGGCAAGTAGGGCAAGTGGGGTGCTCGTGCAGCGCTCTAGTATCGACTGGCACCACACCACACGACGCGAACGAATCGTACAAACGGTAACAATAGTACATTACCCCCTTTCACTCAACGCTCCAATGCGAATAGTTCATTTGAAAGACGATTCGGTCAGGCGATAGGGTCATAAGTGATGTAAACCAATATCAAAATGTGGAAAGCCTAATAACATAAACAATATATGGACTTAGAAAGTGTGCCTACTTGTAAAAGGTGTTTAGACAGTTGTTTACCATTGACAATAACATATCCTTAAGAATTGTATCGGTTGTGAACCGTTCCCTTTCAAAAGCCGTACAAAACAATTCTTAGAAGACAAAGGGGCAGTTAAAGCATTTAAAGTTAAAAAGGGTAAACTAAGACAGGAATATCTGGCGGGAGCAGGTGTTTACAATGAACAACAAACAGGACAACGTTACTACAAACGTCTTGGATGACATCCAAGTCGTAGAGTTGGCAATACATTGGCAGTTCGGTGTCTTTCTTTTGTGCTTATACGAATTCCAGCGACCACAGAATACGTCACGTATAAACCTTTCTAAATAGAATACATTAATATTTAAATTATCTAAAACTAGGTTTCGCCCGCGACTGCGTCCGCGTGGTATAAAAAAAATCATAAGTAAGTAGCCTATGTGTTCTTCCAGACTATTATCTAGATCTATATCAAATTGCATCGAAATCCGTTCAGCCGTTTAGGCTACAAACTCTAACAAACATCCATCCATCCATCCATCTAAACTTTCGCATTTAAAATATTAGTGTGGAGTATGAAGTATGATGAAAGAAATGCCATTCTAAATTATCTTTTCGAATTTTCGACTTTGAATAGTTTGTTAGACCTATTATTTTATTCATGTTTTGCAATTTGAAGTATAAGCACTTTATTCAATGTTTTCTCAAATAGAGTACGGAATAATTTTATGGATATGAAAACTTTGTACATAATTATGGTTTAAAGTGCTTTTATATTTGTTTAGTAGCAGGTCCGAGTAAGGTCGTAGACCTTGCGCACAAGCCAGCTGATATTTGTCTGAATCAACACGATGACCGACGGGAATATTCAATTAAACTTTTTATTGCAACAATTTCACGGCGCAGCGCGAGGCGACTCCGACGATGAGGTGATTAAATTTCCAAAAGGCACGTTCAGTTGGATCGAGTCATTCACGTTTTGTAAGTAAACCTTTAGTTTGAAAAAGCTGTCACGACAGTTTTCTGAATTGGGAAGGACAGGGGACTGTTATATGTTTTTTCTGTTCTCTTTAGGCTTCAATTGTTACGTAGGGATAGCTGCTGCGAAGGACGATGGATCCGAAGATGGATTTTTTTTCAACAATTGAAAATTATCTTGTTTCATTCAGGACTAAAACTCGTTACAAAACCCGGTTAATTTAAACCCTTGGTCGTACATACATTAATTTGAAAACCAATCTACAAGATACCTTTGTTTTGTCAACTATGTATCAAAATTTATTTACTTAGGTCAAACAATGAGAGTTCATTTTAAATATTGGTTACTTGTAACAAAGACGCCGTAAGAAGTTGAAAGTCAATAAAATTAAATATTCATTTCGTAACCAGTCTTTGTAAACATTGTTTCGCTGTTGAAACGTAAATAGATACGTAAAATTTACATTATACTAAAGGCCGCAACGAATTTTAATAAAAAATAATAGCTGAATATCCTCACAAATTCTATGACCATACTATTATTCCAAGCGGACGCTTTGACAATGTTCTTTTAACAAAAAAATGGAATTAAACCATATCTTTTGAAATGTAAATAGTTAGTATGAAATGGTATTCACTAGACTGGTAAAATAACGACCGCACACCGGGTAGTCGCAGGGCCTACGAGGAAACCACGGCCTACATAGATAAGAAACTAGTTGTAGGCACCATAATATTTGCCTACACAGCAACAGAACGCCCCTATTGTATACGTTCAAGTAACAAGCCACCTACGTTGTAAAATCAACTTCCGGGTGACGTTAAATAAAAAGAAAAACACGTCAATTAAAAAAATGCCTATATTATTATTCCCTTACAGCACTGAACAACATACGAGTATGTTGTAGAACAAGAAACCATTTATTAAAATATTTTAATTATCAATTCAACTATCTTTTCATTTACTAAGTTGAAATCTGTGTTCAAACTATTCTAAATCGTCATCTCATCGAACGAAAGCGTTAAAAATTCTCAAGTCGCAAACGAAGGTGATTCGATCGAAGTTTGAACAGACCACAGCTGATGTAGGTTGTGTTACTTTCTCGATAACTTTGTTGTTACAGACAAATTACTTTCAATGGCATGACAGTCATGTCGACCATATTTATTTTGTAGTTGGCTTTTGATTAGTCATTGAAAATGGATTGTGAACAACTTGTACAATATTTAATACCAAAGTGGATGGATAGTTGAATTTCAAACATTTCCAGAAAGTTCGGAATGCCTGTGTACACACAGTAAAAATTCTAGGACTGCTCTATCTCAATTTAGGCTTAGAGCATTATTTCACACGTTTATTGTGATAAATAATATGTGTATTAGGACTGTTTTTAAGACTGTTATCGACAAATGGCTAAAAAGTATCAAATTAAGATCTGTAATTGGGTATCCATAAAATTAGGCTAATACATTAAAAACGTAAATATAGTTGTCCCACGAAGCTGCGATGCGTTTGCTTTACGAGTAAGAAGCACGTAGCTCTCCGAGACCGGAATAACAATTGAACCGTGGGAAAACGCACGTAAACGACACAATTATGAAACACCTACCACCCAATCCCACTGTACACGACTACCACTGGCAGAATAGTTAAACTGTAAAAATAACAGTCGATGTTTAGAGTTTCTACGCGGCCTAACGGTACAATAATAAACAAACATTATCACGTCAATAGAAACACATCATTGGCAAGGAAACGTCTAGATCTTTATCGATCGTTTAGATCCATAGAATAACCTAGGTGTAGTAATACTAGGTTTATTTTAGGGTTGTAAGGTTACTGCTGATATATTTCGAATAGTAAATGTAAAGGCTGAACTATCGATACTAAAATACTTTGTCTATTTTATCGTTTATTCCTACATTCTTAAAATCTGATTTATCGGAAAAATCACGTCTCATATGCCCCCAGCTTACGAAACCACATTAATTTACACATTTGACCTTTAGAACTTTATTTGAATGTTGAACTTTTTGCTTTAACTTCATAAGTGCTTTCATTTATCTTCAAAACAAAACATTCAGAAGCTGCAAGTCGTATTACGGGATTTAATTATTGTAATCTGGCATCAAAAATAAGAAAAGCACTTAGAAAGGCTTTTTGAAGAACGAAACGAGTCCGTGCGAATCGGTAACGGTTGTTGCGTCACGAGACGCGGTTCCGACGTGATTCATATGACTGCAATATGGTAATGATAAACAGATAATTAATATATCTAAATATCTATAACTTTTCAAATGTTTACATGATATTTATTCACTAAACAATATATTTCCATTATCCATGTCGTTAACAGGATGTTAGTATAAGCAATAGTATGATGCCAAGGTCAAATGTTGACATTCACACTTTTTAGAGCCTAGCTTAGAGTAATATGTGAAAACCTTATATGATACTTGGTGCAAATGATCTGTAGATAGCTAAAAAAAATATGTTAAAGAGTGCCTAAATAAAAGTTGGCAAAGTATCACTTTTAAAATAAAGATTTTTGCTACTGATTAACTTTTTGGTGCTATACATTGAGAAGGAAAAAGAATAGTTACTGGAGTACTTATAATGGAGAAATGTTTATTAGCAAATAAATATCTATCAATTTGTGGGTATTCCAATATTTTCATAATTTTCATAAATTCATAAAGCACTGAAACTCCAAATGAAAATTCCAATTGGAATTTGTTTTTAAAAATATTCATTACATTTTAAAAGTAATTTGTCTTTATCTTTGTACAAAATTATAACTGAATGGAAACATTTCAAGAGAATCATTTATTATCTTTATTTTGGTTTTAAATTTAACAAAAATCAGAAGTACTATAAATAAAGCCAATGTGAAAGGACTTACATAAAGTATAAAAACTTTTTAAATCATCACCGCTGATGATTTTAAATCCACATATTATTGAACTTAAGGATGACACTATATTTTCATCATGTTCGATTGTTGAACAAGCATTGTGAGAAATGTCAATTGTTTACAGTGATGAGTTTGCATTGGTATGACTGAATGCATTGTTACATATGAAAATTTCATTTGAAAGTATTTTTAAATTATACCTTGCTACAAACATATATAAATATCAATACTGACAGTGTTTGCACAGTACAGTAAATATTTAGTATTTACTACGTAAATATTCATTGGTAAAATTGACTTATACGTCAATAATTACTATAAGTTCTAATTCTAATGTCCAAAATTTTATTTTTAATTTAATATTCTAAATATGGGGTGAGTTTTGAAATGTTATCTAGTGTTGAAATAAGTTACCTAGGACATGTTAAGTAATCTTTTTGTATTCTATGAAGCTAATTTATTATAAAATAAACATGACTAAATAAGTAATGCAGACTTATAAGTACTTGAGCATGTAGGATTTCTTCTTATCTCCTTTAAGTGCTATCAGAAACAGTCACAAATTTATCAGTTAACAATAATATGATAAACATACTCTTTAAGACATTTGCATTGATAGAAGAAAAAAAACATATCCATGTATATATTTAGAATAAATTTAAAATCAAGTGTTAAAAAGTTTTGCATGAGGCTTCAATTAACACCTTATGTACAATCTTGTTTGTTGTCTTAGCAAGTATTAGCCTCTAGTAAAAGTGATAATAAGTAACAAATTGTTACAACACTTGTAATTGCGTTCAAGTTTATCAAAATACGTACTGGTTTTATATGACACGTAGTTAAACAACTTTGCTACCCTGTTATTTTCGATAAAAAAAATATTAAGTCCCCCCAAGGACTACTAAAAGACACTCACCTCACTGAAGGCCATCACTCCGGCCGGACCTCAGCTTCAATCCGGACCTTCTGCTTTACTTTATCACTGTCTATCAAAACAAATAGTTCAAGCTTTTGTTTTCCAACATTGAAAAAAGTTTAAACATTTAACGTCCCCTCGACACAAATACATTTGAACTCAGTAACATCACTCACTGCGCAAAGACCAAATTTTAATTATAAAATTTAAACACCTGACCGTACCACAAATCACTGAAAAAAACCAACATTCCTCAGGTGGGATAGATGCACATCTGAGTCAATTAAAAATCTTAGTCATATTTAAAAAATTACAACACTAACAAAATTTATATTTTCGCTATTTCTACAGTTCAATATTTTGATAAAAACCGTAATAGAAAAAACTCATCTAATGTATGTAGAAGTAACACGGAACAAACTAATAAACGGAGATGAACTCGCCATCTTGCTTTCATGTCATAATCAGAAATGGCACCATGGCAACATTTAGATATCAATCTGTCAAATGCAGACGAGGTTAACAGCATTAAAAATCCTACCGACTGAAGTTGGCTCATTTGTTTAATTTTGTCGATATAGGTAAATGTAGAATTAGAAATACTATGAGTAAACACTCTATAAATAAATCTTAAATCAATCGAAGTAAGTAAATATTTTACCAATAATTTAAGCCCATTGGACAAATGGCATCAGTTATAATATTGTATTTACAACAATGGAAACAACTTCATATAAATAAATATATATTACTATAAACATGGAAAAAATAACATTTTAACAAATCGTATAAAATAAAGAACAAATTAAAGCTCACAAGATAATATTTTTAATAAAAGAATTTGTAATATAATACAAAATGTATTTTATCGAAAATGCCGCCATCTAGTATCTGCAGCACTAACTACCTCCACAAAGCGCAGACTAAGCACAGTGCCAAGAGCAGTTAATGTAAATGTTTAGCAATAAATATTTGTGATTAGGATTTTCTCGTGCTAAAGCGTTATACACTTTCCCCTATATACGAATAGTTTTAAATTGAAGAGATTGTTTTGTTCCCCTGAACGTTCACAAAAGCAGTCAACGTGTTGTCCATCGGCATTTTTCGTGTTTCGGATTCGGATGCGGATGCGCTTATATACTATGTCAATGTTATAAATTGTTGTATACAAACTACATAATATTATATGCACTTTTGGGCACTATATGTACGACCCTTTCAGCGTCCAAATTCCATACCCATAGTGTAAAAGAATTTGAATTCGTACTTTTACCTACTTTTAGGTTTTTTTAATATATCTATTACTATGTTTGTTAATCTATGAATTTTAAAGACACTGTTTTGTCAAATCTAACCGTCACATTCCATCCTAAAAATTTACAGTTAACAAAATCATTTTTATACCGAAACTATTGTGTTGATTTTAACCTAGTTCCCTGATTGCTCCACTGCAGAGGTAACACTAATTTACGTTTATTAATTTCCGCGTATTACGCTCCGCATTTGGCGAAGGACGCACTTAGCGTATGACGTCACAGTTACAGTACCAGGCGGGGATGCGCTCGGCCCTATCACCGGCGGCAACCACCAACTATGTAGGTTAAAATGTAAAGTAGGTTAATGCACTGGTTTATATTTAAACATTCAGTTCACTTTGGATCACCGAACCGAGAAGACCTCTTACATGATAGGGAATTAAACATGATGGTTGTAGAATGGGACTGTTACAGGGATTTCAACAGTAAGCGCCCATGGCTGTAACAATGGCGTTGGAAGAGAGCAACTCCGACTCAAAGCTTCACAAAGACAGCACCAACAAAAAGGAGCTGCGGCCACATAGCGCTGTCTCATATTCAAGGTCTGAACACGGACCAGGTATGTATATGAGAATGTTGGTGAATTAACTCTAGATGACTACAATAATTTTAAGTAAAAATATTGATTTAGGGCATAAAACATCTCCATGTTTACGTAAAGCATTATTATTGTTAATTGAAATAGATAATTACACAATTATGATTGCATTTATAGAGCTTCATTCATAAAACTCGTTCAGCACCATTTCTTAACAACAAACGCTACGATAGAGTGGACAGCGGGGGCGCCGCGGCAACATTGGTATATATGTGTTTATTTTCTTAATTTTAATTAATAAATTATTGCGCTATAGAAACAACGTCCTCTGTAGAACAATTAAAGCAGTATAAGAGCTGGGTGAGTAGCGAAAGATGGAATGAGTTGAAAAAGATAGCGGACACCGCGATGAAGGATCACAAAGTATTTATGATAAAGGGCGGTGGATTTCCCGCCGTACGTAGAGCGTTGACAGAACGTGGGTGGGTTGAGAAATATGAATCACATAAGGTATACTATACTAAATTTTTATCAAATTAAACTTTATGCTCTACGCTTGATTCTTTACAGTTTACTAATTCCTAATTCTCCGAGAAAAACGAACAAAATTTAGCTCTTAAAATTAGCATAAAATATATCTTACGAGGTCTCATAGATAAAATCTTATGTAGCTACAAAATACTTTCACTATTTCGGTTTTATTCGTATTTAAAGGTTCGTCATCCGCCGCCAAATATTGATCCGAAAAAAGTGGTGGGCAAAGAACTCACAAAAGTAGAGAGGATGATATTGTACAAATTTATGGAACACCACTCCGTTGACTTTCTCTGGACGACAAAAAGAGACAAATATGACTGGTTATTGAGCAATAAGGAGGTCGTTATTAGCAGGTAAAACGAGTCTCACCGTGTCACCGAAACTTGACAGCGCGTTCATGAGTTATCACTTCTCAGATACCTACTAAATCAATAACAATTTTATAACATACACATAATGTGGATACCAATCATTTAAATTTCACCAGGTTTTGTAGATCCATATTCACAACAAAAGAAGGTCTAACCGCTTCGCTTACTCAAATGCATTGGTACACGGATCCCGGGACAGCACTGACAAACTTCCCTCGCTGCTACAACATACATAACTCCGAAAACTTGGAGGAGTTCATAGAAGACTTTCGAACTACAGCTTGCATTAGTCTAGTCAAATGGTTCTGTCGGATGTTCGAACCGAACAATGAAAACAATCCGGTCACTAACCGCGGGAAAGTGCCGTTTACTGCTATTGAATTTGCTATAAATAGAGTAAACGAATACATTGTATTCTATTCCCACAAGGACATTGATAATATCGATGATGAAATCCAACATATATGGGAACACGAGTGGGACCAATTCCTAACACATCACTATCTTTTGGTGCACGAAAAAGCAAAATTTATGGCAGATTCTAATGTCAACGTTAGGTAAATATAAAAAAAATACCACAAATATTAATGTCTTTGTAATCAGTGATAAGCATATAATTACTTCCAGACAAATAGAAAGAAGGGCCAGCAAAGCTTTGGCATCGATAACAAAGTATTGGCCGCAGCTAGATATCGACGGGGTTTTAAACATTTGGATCGTAAAGCCGGGTAATAAATGTCGCGGGAAAGGGATCCAGCTCATGAATAATATTAAAGATATCATTGGTCTTCTTAACATTCCGGCTCAGAAAAGTAGATACGTCGTACAGAAATACATCGGTAAAATTATCCTAATTGATTTTTTAAAATGTTGATACGTAATGCGCATGTACTTTTGTATAATTTACTTTTCTTTATAGAAAACCCGCTTATCATATACAATACAAAATTTGACATACGACAATGGTTTTTGATAACGAATTGCCAACCATTGACCATCTGGATATACAAGTAAGGACACAATTGTTTTTTTTTTTAACAATATCATAATTTTAATTTTCTCTTTACCTCTGCAGAGACAGCTATCTAAGGTTCAGTTCACAAATATTCAGTTTGTCAAATTATCATGAATCCGTACATCTTACTAATAATGCCGTGCAAACTAAATATAAAAATAATGGTGAGCGAGACAAGGCTTTACCTGATGAAAATATGTGGGACTGCCATTCTTTCAAAGCTTACCTTAGGTAAATATAATGAAACACGTAATAAAATAAATGTCTAAGCTTGCTATTGTTTTAATATTTTATCGTTTTTATTTATGTAACCTTTTGAAGACAGATAGGAAAGTCTGAATTATGGGATTCAAAAATATATCCCGGCATCAAGCAATGTCTCATCGGAGCGATGCTAGCTTGTCAAGAGAGCATGGATAAGAGGCAAAATAGCTTCGAATTGTACGGAGCTGATTTCATGTTGACCGAAGATTTCACGCCGTGGCTAATCGAAATAAATTCTAGTCCAGACCTGGCTCCTACGACGTCGGTCACAGCACGACTCTGTCCTCAATGTCTTGAAGATGTAATTAAAGGTTGTAACGTTACTAAGTTTGATTAATACTGGTACAATCATGTCCATATTACAATGATGTTGCTTTACAGTTGTTCTCGATCGGCGATACAATGCGGACGCTGACACCGGCACATTCGAGTTAGCCTACAAGCAGGTCATTCCCAAGGCGCCGGCGTACCTCGGCCTCTCGCTATGTATCAATGGAAGGCGGCTCCACAAGAGGCAGCTCAAGGAACACAAACATCATCATAGGAGCGTGACTCCGTTGGCACCTCGTACACACATCGGTGACGTTGTCGAAGATACTCTCCAACCGGTGCCACCGGAATACAGTGGACCCATCATCACCGACTTCCTTTCATGGCTGAATCCTTACGACAGCCTCCCAACCAATAAAGATGGTATTCTATTAGGCCCCAAGGATTCTTTAACGGTACGCCAAGCGGTAACTGTTATTAAAGCAAATAACGCCCTAAAATCTGGTTTGAAAAAACGTAAATCATCCGCGCTCTCTTCTAGGATCCGAGGAAAACGCGAAAAAAATCAAGAATCTAGACGACGCGTCGTGAGACATTCTTGCTGCAGACCCGAGGATGACCAGGAGGCGAAACTAAGCAGAAAATATCGTACCGAGTCGGCGAGGAAATCAGATAAGCCGAAAATCGATATGTCGGTTGGTAACAAACGGTGTTACATTGACCCCGTGGAATGGGAACGGGAGACGGCCAGCATATTAAGATCCACGATTTCGGTTCAAAACAAACTCGCAGTTCGCACTGAAAATTTAGCGCCTGTAAGGCAAACAAAATCGGGTCTCGTTGGTATCAACCAAAAGTCTTTATTGCAACCGATAAGCTCACGAAGTTGTGCTAACGATTCAAACTCATTGAATAAACTGAGCGCCATCGGTAGAAATATTTGTAGAATTCAAGATGAAAATAGAGTTAAACAGAAATCAATTAGTTTTACAAAAAGCTGCACATCAATTTACCCGACCTGCGGAGTCGTGGTATTGCCCCCGAATGACGAAAACCCTAATACATTATTCAAGAAGAAGACCGCAATCTGAATAACTCCAACTATATGAAAAACTTTGTTACTATAACAGAATCTAAATTAAAGAAGTTTACAGATGATATGTTCAAAATATATGGTATTTACTACATTTGTTGAAATTTTAAAGTTTATTACTACAAATAAAACAATAATATTTGCATGTTTGGTTTTAATTTGTAAACAAAGTTACTTATACGGATAAACGAGAACTTATAACTCGTAAGTAGGTTCAAACATAAGCTCTTTGCATATTCATAAGGATTTTGGGATGATAATGCAATTAAATTCGCACCACAGTAATAGCTGCTTCCAAAAAAAAACAAAAAAAAACATACAGACGAATTGAGGACCTCGTTCTTTTGAGAAGTCGGTCAAAAAGGGGATTACCATCGTAATTCGTAATATTATGTTGAAAATACTTATATCGATATATTAACACATATATACGTATACGGTACAGCTAATTGTTTTCATCAGCTAGCATTTTTCACTGTTTTAAATCCGTCTTGTTGGAACTACCCGCACTTTCTAATTTTTTGCCCTTATATTGCCTCCTAGAATTCTAGAGTAAAAGGAGTGCTCTGTGGTAAAAGGTAAAAAATAAATTATATCTATGGTTCAACAGAGCCATCAAAATTGAAAACATGTCAAATTTTTAATATGTTAAGCAATACCAATAATAGCAAAAAAGAAGTAATGTAATTATCTCTCAAGTGATTTCGGAATTTAAACAGGTAAACTTTTTACATGTATGAAGAAAAATGCTTCTTTAATATAATTTCAGGACTTCATACGAATAAAGTACTTGTTTTGTATAAAGTGTATATATTAAAGATATAACTATGTTAGTCTTATATGTGCTTTCTACACCTATTCATTATCAAAATATGTAAGTAAATAAAAAATTATAAGATCGGAAAGTCAAAATGGCGATGTTATCCATGTTGGTACAACCTACCCTTTTCGTGTGACAGTGATAAAAATGGTTTAAGAACCTTTATACTGGATGAGGTATCTGAGAGAGTAATAAGTATTTAGTAGAAGTTATTACGTAGTAATTTTATTATATCTACAACAAAATAAATTTCATGAAATCAACATTTTGTAGCATAATTAACTCGAGACATAAAAAAAATGAAATGATTAAAAAAAGACCCCACTCACTAAAAACTGTAAAAATGCCGCTAAGAAAAAAAACAGCCAGAAATCAAAGCAAACGGACAAAAAAGGTATCTAATGTTATTTTTCTAGACTGTAGAATTTTAAAACAAAGATAAGCAAGTTTTAAAGCCGTGTGCAAGTTTAAAAATAAATAATCCTGTGTAAGCGTGCCCGCTGCTTGTGTTTGATAATGACCTGTGAAAGTTTAAGATTACCTTTCAATATCATCATCATCAAGGCATCATACGTCCTTACTGAAGAGCTCTGAGCCTAGCCTAAGTTATGAGTGACCTGCTTGTATGCCTTGCCGTTATGTATGCACCTGTGTAACTACTCATTGACAGTTTCCGAAGCCGAAATGAGATCGTTTATAATTATTACTCTCGTTTATTTGTTCCTTTCTATTATTTTTTACTTTATTGAAATGGAGAATCGCATTAAGTTTTAACAAGTCTAATCTGTTTCAGAAAGTAATTTCATTCAATAATAACAAATGTAAAGATTTCAAAGAGCCACACTCAGCACATACCAAATTAGCGAAAAGTATTACAACACGAAAAAAAATTGTTTATAAAAAAGATCCAACAATGTATAAGAATACAATCCGTTCTCTAGGTCTTAGTCCAAAAGAAAAGTCTTACATAATATCAAGTTTACAAAACAAATCTACTGGATATGCAAAATTAAAAGATATTGCTTCTAAAGCGAAACGGGAAAATAAAATATTTTCCATCTTCGGTACGTGCAACGCGGTGCGTAAAGCTTTAGTACAAAGAGGATGGGTTGAAAAAATTCCACCAAATCGATTAAATATGTTCAAAATAAATAACGGTAAAATATCTAGCAAAACCGACGTACATTACGAGCTAGAGAGACTTATGCTGTCGAATTTAGTTGAGAAATCCAATCCTAATTTCGTTTGGCGCGACACTCAGCAAGATTATGATACATCTATCGATATGAAGAATGAATGTAAAACTATTGTCAATAAGCTTAAAGCGGACGCTTTGTGGACGACAAAACAAGGTTTGTGCACATATATGAAGATTAATTACTGGTTTTACATAGAAGACGTAGCAGAAGTGTGCTGTCCTCGGTCTTATAATAGTTACGACAATGGAGAAATAGAGGAATTTATAACAGACTATAGACTTACAGCGTGCACCAGTCTTATACAATGGGTAATATCTATGCTTGCTAATAATATCACGATATTTTCCGAAACTGGAACCATACCAATGAAAGTTATGACTTTTGCATTGAACAGATGCAAAGAATATTTGTTACAAAAACGTAACAGAGATATTGATTATCCAATTAAACCAGTGAGCTCCAGACAGTGGAATGTTTTTTTAAAAAAGTATTACCGTCTTATAACTAACAAAGAGCTATTTGAAGCTGATAAGGAAAACAGACTACTTCTTTATATTGGATACGCTCAATTTGTATTAGAAAAGATTTATATTTATCGTCCACAAGTAAGATGTGAAGGCTATCAAAATATTTGGATTATAAAACCGGGTCATTGGTCAAGAGGTAGGGGGATTAGGATGGCCTCTAAATTAGGTGTTATCCTAGAACTATTGAACAAGGCCAATGCGAAGTACGTAGTTCAAAAATATATCGGTAAGTTAGACACATTTTTGGTATTAAATTATTTATTTCAACTTTCGTGAGACATTATAACTAATTATTTTACGGCTATTACTCACGTTTACTTTCTTTCCGGTGACGGCACCGACCAGTTTCAGACCCTGCGGGGGTCATTTTTCATACATAAATGGATCTGTAGTTAAAGCTATATATACATAATTCTTGGATTATTTGAAATTTCAGAAAAACCATTATTAATTCACGAAACAAAATTTGATATACGACAATATTACCTAGTAACCAGCACATACCCTCTGGTCATTTGGATGTACAAAGACTGCTACTTGAAGTTTAGTTCACAAAATTATAACCTCGAAAACTATCACGAATCTATACATCTGACTAACAACGCTGTTCAAAAGAAGTATAATAATTATGCTGGTAGACATCCAGAACTGCCCATGAATAACATGTGGGAACTGAATATGTATAAGAAATATTTGAGTAAGATTGGTGGCGATGGTGTTTGGGAACATATAATTTATCCCGGTATGAAGAAATCGATTATTGGAATTATGCTCAGCGGGCAAGATTCTTTACCGTTATGCAAGAACCGTTTTGAACTCTACGGCTGTGATTTCCTATTAGACGAAGAGTATACACCATGGCTGATTGAAATAAACTCATGTCCTGATCTTACTAATACGACGGAGGTGACTGCAAAGATTTGCCCAGCAGTTTTGGATGACCTTATTAAAGGTATGTTTAATATTTTTATACAATAATGTACTAAACATCTATATTAGTAAAACAATTAAGTAAAAAATAATGGTTTTGATATTTCCGCTAAAATGTTCGAAAAAAAGGGTTTAAGATTTTTGTTGCCGTTTATTTCTTAAGAACTCCTGGTTTAGAACGTGTTGTTCAAGCTATCTTATGTAGTCTACTGGATATTTTGTGCGATTGTATTATTTACTAATCGTTTCTTATAGTTGTTATAGATCACACCATTGATCCAAATGCGCCTACAGGACTGTTTGAGTGTATCTACCAACAGCCGATGACTGTACCAAGATTTAGTACATCATCAGAACTTGTTGTACGAGGATGTGGTCTACCCAACGATTATTTCTTCAAAGGCAATCTATCAATAAGTCAAATAAAGAATTTTGAAGAATCTAGTGATGATAACGAGGATGAATCGTCTCTTAAGAAACTTAAATCAATATACAGCGAGGACGCAATCCAAGATCCATTTTGTGATATGACTTTTGTTGACAATAAGACAAGACACAAAAAACTTTCCGGTTTTGTCAGTGACAAAGAAAATGCTGATAAAAACGACTCAGATATTTTTCCCAGTGCAGTAACAGGAAAAAGTAAAAAAACAAAAAAGAAAAAAACGTTGTACCAAACGCATGTCCTTTCAGATTTAAATCTATTTGATGCTATTTTTAATCAGAGTTTGAGACAATGTCCGAAAAAGAGCAAAAGAATTCAAAAATCAACTAGTCCCAGAAATGTTAAAGACAGAAAAAACAGTAAATCGAGTAATAAAATCATTGATGGTAGTTCTGAACAAATGGAAAATAAGCTAAGAGATTATGTACTCCAAGCATCTTCAGATATTCTAACATTTATTAGTGAAAAAGAAAAAGTGTATAATGCTATGTAATTTGTCATCACTCTTTATAAACTGTAATATTTCAGATATTGTGCACCAAAACGGCTGTTATAAAACTGATGCAATTTAAATAAAACGCTTTTGTTATTTTTCTCAAGTGAAGTATATAGTTACTATTACTATATATCATTATTTACCCGAGGGCCAAAATAATATGCTGCATGTAAGCAAACGTGGCCATATTTCTGCAACATTGCACGAGGCAAAACTATATAGGTACATCTTCAACTTCATCTACCTACCATTTTCTTAGGAATGGGAAGGCAGAATAAAGGGCATATAGGAAATGGTACCCTAGCCCTAGTACCACTTCCAATTCCGCACACTTATATACCATATACGATAAGGTGGCAAACGAGCAAGCGGCCACCTAAATCCGCCGAAATGGCGAAGCGACCGCTGCCTCCGGCACCACACTCATCAGACGAAACGCGGAATTGCTCCCGCTTCACGCCTGTCTTCTGTGTGGTCGTGGTGTTGCACCGGGCGAGCCGACCCATTCGTGCTAAGATGTTATAGCGGGCTCTACCACTGTTAAACGTCAAAAAAGTAGTGCTTGACCAAGATGAGCTACTCTTTGACAGATTTGTAATCTGTATATTTTATCTATGCGGTTTTATTTACTCTATGGTAATATTCTTAAAAAAGCAGGGGTGGCGTTATCATTTTACCACAATTTAATATTAAAAGTTAGAAATTACTCAATTAAAGACCATGGGCCGGTCTAGATCAAGAAGTAAATCACCAAGGCGACATCATAAAAGCAGTAAAAATTCACGTAAGAAAAGTAGGTCTAAAGATCGTTCCTCATCCAGAAGCAGGAATTCAAAACATGTTGAAAAATCTAAGGAAAGAAGTTCCAAATCAAGGTATTCTTAATTTTTCAATTTAAAAGTAAATAAATTGTTATAAAATTAAAACGTTTATATGTATGTCAATAAGAATCTTAATGTGTTTTACTAGAAAACGGTCACGTTCAGAATCAACATCTAGTACTAGTGATGCATCATATGATGGCAGCAGAAGAAAGAAGTCTAAAGGACGCAGCAAAATGGACGAAGTCGATCGGCTAGCTGAAATGGAAAGGCAAAGACGTGTTAAAGAAGCTGAACAAAAGGTAACTAAGTGAAAACATTAACAGACTTAAGTCTATCACATAACCTTAAACAACTGCTGGTTCCCTTTAATGTTTTAATATTAAACAATTTTAGCTAGTAAATTAGTTGATACCGCTTTTGTATATGTAATAAATATTTTACATAATATTCTATAGTCATAATAAGCTATTAGTAATCAACTAATTTATCAATATTTCAAATAAACGAGAAACATTGATGCTATTGTCAATTGACTAGTTTTATATTTACATTAGAAAAACAGAAAATATTTATACAATATGATAAAAAAACTGAAATAATCTGTTTGGGGACAATTTAAACCTGATTAAATGCATTTTTATAAAAATGTACATATCATGAATACATCCCCTTATTATAAATCATGTGATAGAGCAATTGTTCTAATATGAAAGAGTATGAAAGTAAAAGGTGTTCCTCACTTTTACCTGTTCATTATGCGCACCTCTCGATCATGCAGGAACCCCTGCCAGGCACAAGATCTGCTACTACACCCTCTAAAATACTAAAGGTAAGCAGATTATGTGGAATCAGACATCTCTTAACTGTTATGTCCTCTTTTTTAAGTTAATGCAAACAATTATAATTTTAAAAGGAAAATTGTCTTGTAAAAACAGTAAAATAACTTCGGTTTTGTCTTTACAGTTAATGCTATTGCAGAAATCTTTGCAATCTTACATAACTGCTAAATTAACTTTGGGACTTGGGATTTCCAAATAAATTGACCCAAATATAAACAGATCTACCCATGGGCTTTTCCAGCTGGTGGTAGATGCAGCGGAGATGCAGAGGGCGCTAGAAAATATAAAAATAAAATTAAAGACAACTTTGAATTAAACCATGTTTATGCCTTAGACCTAACTAAGATTACAAGCTGGTGATCCTATACCTAGTACCTATAACTGATAAATTCTGACCTAAATGTCATTAATTTAGTTTGCAAATAACACAGTATTAGTTTGGTGTATATCAGAAAATAGTTATGAAACAATTATAAGCAAGAAAAAGACATTAAATTGTTCTGCTGCTTATCATACTTTGTTTTATTTTAGACTTACTCTAAAATTTTCAAGGTATAAACAATGCAATTGTTTCATTTTGTATGTAATATCTTATGCATTGTTCTAATAATTTTTAGAAAAGACAGATGTAGTGTTTATATTATGGAATGACCACTACAGGTAAACATCTTTTCAAATACCTTAGTGGTTTAACTGCGCGCTATGCAGTGCCAACTCATACAATGTTTCGAGCCACTAAGATATGTGAAAATCTCAATATTTAGTAATTAAACAACACTTGTAAACTACCAATATGCTGATGTATTAATTTTCAATATTCCTCTGCCATGCTGAGTTCCAATTTATAAAAAAAAACCTTAATATCATTTATTCAGGTGGTTGAAGAAGAAGCCGCAAAACGAATAGAATTACTGGTAAAGAAAAGAGTCGAAGAAGAATTAGAAAAACGCAAAGAAGAAATTGAACAGGAGGTGGCGAAAAGAGTGGAGGAAGCTAAACGGAAGATGGAAACGGAAATGATGCAAGAGCTTGAGCGACAACGAGAGCAGCAGCGGCGCGAGGAGCTAGCCAGACAGGTAACTGCGCCCTCCTCATACCAGCCATGTGCACAAACAACGCCAGATGTTGATTTTGCACATGGCCAACCTCACCCTGTGAGAACACAGCGTTTTCACAGCTAATAAACACAATTTGTACATTTCAATGTTTTAAGTAATGCCAACCATATGTACAAGAGTAACTAATTAAAGTATTGTTTCGATCATATCTGTTAAAGGTCCGGTCAGGTGTAGTTCGAGTGCTTACAAGAATTATTTTCTTGAACTCTTTGTTGTTCAGTCCTTGTTGACAATTTCGTAATGATTAACTCGACGTCCATAAATCCACATGCATGTCATTTGCACTGTCGAGGCAGACTTGTATTTGTCATTAACTGCCTCAGTGTAAGATTGCTGACGAGGCTTCAGGCTAGCATTGTTTAAATTGTTCACTTGACTGTCCTTGGCAGTCACGTAGTGTATAAGTCAGGTCAGAAGACTGATCAAGACCAGAAGCCGTAAGAATTTTTCGGAGACGCAGCTTGAGGATCCTGTCGTGAACAATGAAGGTATTTTTTGAATCTATTTTTTGTATAACAACATTTTATGTTTAAAAATACATAATACAAAATCATGATAGATATTCGAAAACACAAAAATGACGTGCCATACATTCCACACAACTCTAGATATATTTAGGTCGATAAAATCAAAATATGTTTTAGTTGATAGTTTTGTTAGTTTAATGAAATTTTGCACAATGCTATGCGTTATTGTATAAAGACAGCGATGTTATTCTCAAGTATTTCTACACACAAACGACTTGTAATCGCACACACGACGCTACAGTGTTATGAAAATTGATTTATAATTTTTATTGTTATTTTCTTTGTTTTATTGCAACTAGGTGTTTGTGGGGATTGGAATTAATGTGCATTTTTTATTATACAGGAGGAAGAAGCTCGTAAAAGGAAAGAGCTGGAGGATATCATGGCTGAAAATAACAAAAAAATTGAAGAGGCACAACGAAAGTTGGTAAGTTGCATGTCTGTTTTCAACATAACTAGACAGGATCATGACATCTTAATATTTACTTATTAGTAGAAATTATTAATATGCCAAAAAACACAAAAATAAACATACACAACCCTTTTTCTTATATTTATTATAAAACTAGCTTTCGCCCGCGACTACGTCCGCGTGGAATTAAAAAAAAAACAAAAGTGAGTAGCCTATGTGTTCTT
>LD699455.1:2307187-2330267 GCA_003118335.3 Papilio memnon
TTAAATTTCAGGCTATACAAATAATAACAAACTATAAAAATGGCAGCACAGGGCAGTTGTCTGCGGTAACTTGTGCCCTGCTGTTTGGTGGAAGCATTGCTAGAATATTCACATCAATACAAGAGACTGGTGACTCCATCATCATCCTCACATACTGTGTGTCGACGGCCACCAATGCAGCATTGGTTCTTCAACTCTTCTGGTACTGGAATGTTAAGACTACCACTACTAAGAACAAGAAAAAGAAGAAGCGCACATAGAACTTAATTCCTAAGACTTTTTTTAGTATGGTGATAGTTTTTTTAGGTTTCTTAAATTATTATTTTATATTTGTTAACATAGGTCAAGTAATTAAACAGTCAAAACCGGTTACATCGATTTGTTTATAAGGCAGTTATAGTCTAACCAGGAATACAATTGGCTTTGAGGCACTTAAGTTTTCTGGTTAGGCTATAAATGGTATCTACGCCAGTGTCTGGGCTCCATAACAATGTCTTTTCTACTGTAAAAATAATAACTAGTGCCTTAACATGTCAATTGCCTGTTGGTATTAACTGATTGCTTGATGTCATTCAAGTTACAATAATGCAAAATTGTTTTGTAATGAAGGAAAATACACCAGTTAGATCAAGCTTGCAACATGCGCTCAGTTCTAAGTCAAAGTTTTGCCTACAACGCAGTTTTAAATGGGCAGTATCAAATGTTCAGTTAACACTGTCAGGAATTCGCGTCTGTAGTAGGCTTTAGAAAAAACAAAGTACAGAGTGACGAAGTTTTCTTGGCACTGTTATTTCTATTAATTATCAATAATTTTTTTTAATAGAACATTTTTTTTATTTAACCTTACCTTTTTAACCTCAAATGCTTGTTTTTATCCAAACCTTGCGAAAAAATCATATTTAATGCACAATCGGTATAAAGGAAAAAAATGAACATCCAAATATTTATTGTTGAATGTTTTGTTTATACAACAGTGCACATTAAAGGGTTAAGCAAGTTTAGAATTAGTATAATAGTTTCAGGTAGAAAACCAATTCATCATATTTACTTTTTGAACATACTGTCATCCTGTACGATAACATAAACTGTTATAAAATCATACTTGTCATCTATACTATTATAAAGAGGAAAGATTTGTATTTTTGTATGTATTGAAATAACTCAAAAACTACTGGGCCGATGTTAAAAATTCTTTCACCGTTAGAAAGGTAATTTATCCGTAACATAGGCTATATTTTTTAATTTCACCCGGGCGAAGTCGCGAGCAACAGCTAGTAGTTAATATAAATGCGATAGTGGCATACATGTAGAGGATTGTCTGGAAGAACACATAGGCTACTTACTTTTGTTTTTATATTCCAAGCGAAGCGAGTCGCGGGTGAAAGGTAGTTCGATATAAATAAAAGAGTAATTTAATTTTATTATTTATCTTTAATCATTACACACCAATAGAATTATCTATATTTGTAATTTAGTCGAGTTTTAGTTCTACACTGGAATGATTACTAAAACACTATTACGAGGAATCAATACAAAGCCACTATTTATTGAATAAACACAACAAGAAATAATAATGCAAATACGTATTGTTTATAAAAAAACAAAATGCAAGAGTCAAACATGGATTGTTACATTTGTAGCCACTTATAATATTTACAATTTTAAATCCTACATTAAATGAAACTTATTTTTTAAATCTGTAAGCACCTTATAGAATAATTTTTTAATACTAGTCTTAACAAGAAAAATGAAGTCAAGGGGGGGAGAGTGTGGTGGAGGGGGGAGGGTAAAAGTGTAGGTTGTTGGGACTATTCTTTGGGCGCCTCCTCTGGGGCCTTCTCCTCGTGCTGCGGCCTGTCGGGCTCGTTGCCGTCGGCCCACTTCCCGTCGTACTCCTTGCGGTCCACATAGCGCTCCTCCTCGTACTCGCCCTCGCTGCGATGGCTGTTGCGTTCGGACAAACGAGAGTAGCTGTAATATCAATTGCAATGCTAATTGGATGAAGCAAGCTCAGAAAGCAAGGATGAAACTAAAATCACTTCCTGGGTAAAGAAATTGGTGCAGACACTAAGAGCGGACGCACACCTTTGACTAAACAATCATACAACTGTTGCGCGATTGTCGATTGTTTTGCAGTCAATTAAACTGTTTAGTTGCACAACTAAAAATCGAGTAGTGCGCCCACCTCCATATACGCTCATAGGAATCAAAGCGCGATTAAACAATTGTGCGATAGTTTATTAAAAGATGTGCGCGTGCTCTAATCAAACTATTACTGTGTTCTAGCCACTCGATTGCCCCCTTTTCATATAAAAAATACTATTTACTTTGCAACAGGTTAAAAACTTGACAATAAAGTAATTTTCTGAATGACACTATGATGAATCTATGTGAGGTGGGGGGGGGGATACCGACCTATCCCTGTTGTCCTTGTCGCGTCGCTCGGGGCTGTATGAGCGTGAGCGACGCGTGCGGTCCGGGCTGCGCGAGCGCGAGTAGCGTCCGCCGCGTCGCTCGCGGAAGTCACGGAACCCGCCTCTGTTGAATAAATCATTTTTGAACTTATGGTATTTTTTCTATAATCAGGAGGTCCCCGGGCAAAAGCTGTACATAATGTAAACAAGTGTGGAGTACGTAGTGTTCACTGCTCACCTGAAGGGTCTGCCGCGCGGTCCGCCGCGTCTTGGACGGAAGGGCCGTCCGCCGCGCGAGCGGTTGTCGCGCCAGTCCGGCTGGAAGCGGCGGCCGTCGTCGCGGCGGAAGTCCCCGCGGCCGCGGCCCCGGCTGTTGCCGTTGTACGTGTGGAAGCGCGGCCGGTAGTACGTGCCGCGCTCGAACCCGCCGCGCCCGCGCCAGTTGCCGCGACGGTTGCTGCGCCGCATCCTACAACACATACAATGTTACTTGACAATATCATTTTAAAATTGTTACATCTCAAACATTGCTTAATATTTAAAAGAGTGAATGGGTATTTATTAAGCTAGCGCGTACTATCTTTCGACCACATCACTCGCATTAGGTGGGGTCGTGGTTAAGCGCTAGGTTAACACAGAAAAAAAATCTATACTAATGTTATAAAGAGAAAAGATTAGTATTTTAGCATGTATTGAAATAACTCAAAATTACTGGACCAATTTCAAAAGTTCTTTCACCATTAAAAAGCTACGTTATCAGAGTAACAACAACATTTATATGACGAGCAATAGCTAGTCATATAAATGTTGATTGATCTTGACGGAAGCTCTACATTATCAGCTAGCTGTCTCTCACCTGTCCCTGGACGCGGAGCGGGACCGCGAGCGGCTGCGCGAGTAGTAGGAGCGGCTGGCGTCGGAGCGCGAGCGCGAGCGCGGCGAGGGCGAGCGGCGGCGGCGCGAGGCGGGCGACGCGCTGCCGGTGGACGCCGACCGCGACCGCGAACCGGACCGCGACCGATACTTGCGAGGCCGGGACCTGCTAATTATTTCTACTATGAAATACATACATAAAGCAAGGAACAGTACACGATCCTAAATTGTAGCAAGGTTTTTAGCTACTGTAAGGTTCCACATGCGTGTTTGTCGTGAGTAAATAGCGTTAGTGAGAGGTGGTGAGAGGTAGTGAGAGGTAGTGAGAGGGTGGACCTGCTGCGGGAGCGCTTGGGCGAGCGGCGGTCGTCGTCCGAGGAGTTGGAGGAGCGGCGGCGCGGCGAGGGCGGCGAGGGCGGCGAGCGCGGGCGGCGCGCGGCGGGCGAGGGCGGCTTGATGCGCGTCACGAACTGCTCGGGGCGCGCGTCGCCCACGCACACCGGCGTCTCGCCCTCCTGCGCCAATCGGAACGAACCGAATTTGTCTAGCACTATATTGCCTTTGCGCACCTGTGGATGGAAATTAAAATAATACAACAAATAAAAACATGCTCTAAAGGAAAAAAACGCAAATTATATTTTACTAAGTTACAAATATAGCAAAAAATAAAATGGATAAAAAACATTTTGGGAATTGATTGAAAATATTTAACAAAAAAAAAATAGGGATTTCTTTATCATGCAGCACAAAATTTGTCTCTATGTATGAAGTGTGTGTGAGTGTGTGTGTGTACCGGCGGGTGCGGGTGTTGGTGCTGGTGGTGGTGCGGCGGCTCGGTGCCGGGCGGGTCGGGCTCGCGCGACTTGCCGGGGCCGCTGGGCTCCTTCATGGCCATGGCGCGTCGCACCGACACGTTCTTATCACCGCTCGACGGCGACGGCTAACGACATCAGTTCATCATTAATATTATAAACTAGCTTTCGCCCGCGACTACGTCCGGGTTAAAATAAAAAAATAAACAAAAGTAAATAGCCTATGTGTTCTTCCAGACTAGCCTCTATATCTACGCCGTTCAGCCGGTTTAGTCTACAAACATCCATCCATCCATCTAAACTTTCACATTTCTAATATTAGTATGAAGTATGACTAAAATTAGAACCTAAGAAAAGATCACTGAAAGAGTAAAGACAAAACCCAAGGAAATATCATTAACAGGCCCATCGTCGTATCAGCTCGGTTTTCCCATCGCTCGTTTGCCCTCTTCTCTTAAAAAAAGGAGGTTCTCCTTGTAATTCATCAGTTTCACAACATTATTAAGATATAAACTTACTTTAGTTTGTTCTTGCGATTCATCAGAACTATCTTCAAACGCGTAACGTTCTTTGTATCCCTTCTGTACTGGAGTATCCTTCTTCTTAACCCTACTAAAAAATAAACTGTGTATATTGCCTATAAAACCTGTTTTTGTGTATCAGAAACCTTAGTTTTACAACCCTATCACGAAAAAGGAAATTTTACTCAAACAAAACGCATGTGAAGCCGACAACAGGTTGTGTTTTAAATGTATGCAATGTTATTTAAAATAATAACTATAAGAAAAATGTTTTGTATAACACACATCACATACATTTGAAAATACAACTTGTATCAAAGAATGACTATTTTTAATCACCTGAAATTAAAAACATTAAGATCTATTCTCAAACATGAAATTGATAATTTTAACAATAATTTACATGCTCATTGGCACTAATATTCAGAAGCCGGTATAAGTTTTTTTATGTAAAGTTTAGTAGCACTAGTAACATGTACTAACGTTTCCTTGACTGCACTCATAGACATCTTCCACTTAGGTTTCTCTAGGGGTTGTGGCGGCGCCTGGTCTATGGGGCTGAGGGAGGCGCGGCCGTCCCGCTTCAGGGCCTCTTTCTCCACCATCACGTGGTATGCGCTGATCTTGGACTCCAAGTCGTCCAATCCCGGCATGTCGTCCATCAACCTAGTAAAATATTTATAAGTGAAATGTTTGCCTTTTTTTCTAATAAATGGAGCACCTGTATTGCGGACAAAGAAAATTTTAAGCATAATGTTATTGATAACGAAAAACAAATTTATATTTTTCGTCTGTCTTTCTGTTCCGGGTAATCTCCAAAATAGCTGGACTGGCTTCTACTGGAAGATAACCGTATTCGGAAATATAGGCTACTTTTGTTGTTCTCCGCACTGACAAAGACGCGGGCGACCGCTAGTAAAGTTGTAAGGATTGTATTATTAAATGTAGTACCTCTTATCACTGTGCTTTCTTTCATATTCCCCATCGGAACTGAGGTCCCTCTTGGATTTTCCTTTCAATTCCTTCCTGCAATGTTTATATTTTTAATATTTATAATACTACCCACAAACTAACGAGAATGAACAAGTAGTACGTAGTTTACTAGTTTTTAGACTAGCAAAGTCTTAGTTATGACAAAGAAATTTATTTGTTGAGATGACAAGATCATTTTTATTTATCTTTTGTAAAGCAACAGTGTTTTATGTAGCAATGTCAAATAATGAAATCAAGAACTTTTCTTTCATCTTAAAAATAGAAAATTCAATGAAAATAAACGTTTAATTTCTGTATAAACTACCTAATGGCGTCTCTTAGTTTCTTATCTCCGATGTTATCCAAGTCTCGCACGTTGTATTCGTTGCTGCTGGCGGAGCGCGCCAGCTTCGCCTTCCTTTTATCTTCTCTCTCCTGCTCTTTGCGCTTCCTTTTAGATTCCTTCTTCTTTTTCCTGTATTAAATGAGAAATATCAAGTAGTGGGCTACCATGCTTAGGATACCATTGTTTTAAGTAGCTTACAAGAGTACAGTAAATAAGTATCTAACAAACACATCATCCTCGTTTAGTCTAGATGCTAATTAAATTTTAGTCCCCTCCCCTTATATCCTTGTCGTACAAGGAAATAATGAGAAGTGGATATGGACGAGGGGTCGCATAGGTAAAGAAATATCCTCTTTCTGTGCGCCCCCATGTTCTGTTGAAAGGTAGGTAACGCATCTGCAAATTAGGCCGTCTGGGTAGCGGTCATTTTATACTATCACTTAACATTGATTGTGGTCAAATGCTGGTTTATTTTGTGGTAAAGAGGTAGATATAATTAAATTGTTATTGACTGACTTGTCTTTCTTCTTCTTTTTCTTCTTGTCGTGTTCAGCGCCGGGCTGCGTCTGCTGTCCGAGCTCCTGCATCTTGCGGTTGCGCTTGTACTGCGCAGTCTCCTCTAGAAAGTTGCGCACTTTGTCTTCATAGTCAGAGTCTTCTTTTGTCATTTCCAAGAACTTCCGCACCTAAATATTTAATAATATTTTATTTAAATGTTCAATTTAAAGTGTTTATATGATCATTTTATGTTAGAAAGGAAGAGAAGCTGTACCATTTAAAATTGAAAACTCGATGGCCTGACTTACGTAAATAATCGTATGTTGAAACTCGAATATTGCATGACAAACCATTAATACAATGAATTACGTAGCAAGACTTTACGTATAAATTGTAAAACTGTGGCTTAAAACAGTCAAAAAGAGGAGCCATCTATTTTGAAGGAAGCAAAAATGATCGCAAACCTCAATTTTAATGTTTAAAACGTTATTTAATACTTTTTTTAGCCTGGGATAATGTCTTATACATACCACATAGTAGAAATACTGACTTTAATTTCATAATCCACATCAGCCTGCGAGCGCACGGGCGCGGCGGCGGGCTCGTCGTGCGGGTGGTGGGGGTGGTGCGGCGGCGCGGGCGCGGAGGGCGGCGGCGGCTGGTAGCCGTAGGGGTGGTTGAACTGCGAGTTGTGCGTGCGCGAGGCGGACTCCGCGTCGCCCAGGATGGCCATGCGCTTGCTCAGCGGCGACAGCGACCGCTGCCGCTTGCCGCTCGACTGCGACCGACGCTTCTTCTTGCGGTTCGGACCTTCCGAATCTTTAAAAATACAATCACTTTTATAACATCACGCCTGGCTCACACGTGCCCAGTACAATTGGGTAGTAGAGCTCCATAACTGGAAGGGAATACAACAGACATAACGTATCTGACGCCAGTAAGTCCATACGATCCATGTCTGGCTAACTACATGTCTACTGTCCAACTGTGAACCAGGCATTATCTAAGTAGCATAACAAACTGTTTTAGTTATTTAGTACATATAACAATGCTAACACAATAAGCCTGTTAGCTTTTAGAAAATGTTGAGCCACACCAATGGAAACTAAATTGATGAAAATGTTAAATTATGTTAAAATTAGAAGCAAAAGTTAGTGAAAATCATGTAAGACAGAAATAGCAACAGTCTTTGTTAGACATAAAATTGTATTTAAATTTCACATCATGTACTAAGTGGTATTGGGTTAAAGTTGGCATTTACTGATTAAACTTACATCACAATGCACTTCACATATAATACTTTTTTACAACTTTGTACCTGATGGAAGTCCTTACTCTGGCTCAGTTGTGAAACTCCCTTACCACTAGAATCGGAAGATGATGACGACGACTCCGAAGACGAGCTGGAGCTTGAAGTATCACTTGATGATGATGACGAACTGCTGGATCTTTTCTTCTTCCCTTTCCCTCGCTTCTTTTTCTTCTTCTTATCTTTCTTCTCTGTAAGATTTAGTAGCTGCTTGAGAGTTTCTTTCATTTCGAATGACTTTGCACCTGTTAGCCCTGGTAGCAAAAGTTCTGCCGGTTCAATCAACGGTTTTGTAGTAGACGTTTTACTCTTAAGGAAATCAAGAGAGTTTTGCGCTTCTTCATGGAATGGAATGATAGCTAAACAGTCTTCATAAGCTTTTTGTGCTTCCGTTATTTTATTTTCATCTTCGTAGCTACGTCCCAGTGCTACTAACGTCTCTCCCAAATATTTTCGAGCATTTGCATGGTTGGGGTTCAATTTTAATGATGTTTCAAAGTCTTCTATAGCTTTCTTAAATGTCCCACTGTTTGCATACAACGCCCCTCTGGCAACAAGTCCTTCCACGTTTCTGGGATCAATACTCAGTGCTTTGTTGAGACACTGGAATGCTTCAGAATGTCGTCCAGCCTTGAAGTGTTCTATCCCTTCCGCAACAGAACGGAACGCCCACTTGCTTGCTTGAGCTTGACGAAGTTCATCTGCGTATTCCGTAGTTTGAAATCCTCCTCTGATTAAAAAAATATCACAATTAATAAAACTTAATATTAAAAGAATCACAAAAGTCAAATATAATCTAAGATAATAAAATTCAGTTTAAGAGTTTAGGTAGCTCAGGAGTTAAGCATTTGACTTATAATCTGCAGATCCTGGGATCAAATCTCCCCATATACCAATGTTTTTCAAATTTCCTTTGTACAAGATGTTCTTATAGTGAGAGAAAAGATTATAATGCAACCTGAACATCTACAAATAAATTCAAAGATATCTGTAAAGTCAACCTGCATTGGGTAAGCGTCAGATTGACTGTGGCCTAATTGCCTCCAAAACTTAGCGTAGACTCTGAGACCTGTATAGTGAGTTAATGATAATAAAATAAAACTTACCTCAAAGATGAAAAATTAGTGCAGTGCATATTGGCAATGCCGAGGAGTTCCGAAAGATATTGGACGCAGTTAGGGTTATTGAAGCCTGGACTCTTCTCTAAAATGGCTTCATAGCTTTCTCCTTTCATTTCCAAGGTTTTCCTGTTTAAAACATGCATATGTTAATGACAGGTTATTGAAATAAAATGGCCTTTCCATTCATTATGTGTAATGAAGTCATTCCAAAGGTATTCAAAATAAAAAAAATATGGTTAAAATTTAACTTGGCTTAGCTGTACATTATATTCCTATCAAAACTGTCTGCATAATGTCACATGGTACATAGTCCTCACCTGTTGCCATGAAGCTGTTCTAAAAATGTTATTTTACTGGTATTTTATTCTTTCACACAGAAATATAACATCATATATTAGGTGATGCTGCCTCAAGATGTGACATTAATATTACCAAAACCGTCTCAGCTACAGTCACAACAATGTAGTGGGTGTTACAAACGGGTCTTGGGATCGTTGCTAAACCTAGAAAAAAACACCCTAAAATAATGACAAACAGTGTTCCTTTTCCAGCCCGGCCGTCAACAACTCCTATGAAACCGAACAACAACTTGAGCTGCTACTTAGTTTTCTTATGAGCCTCGCCTCAGCTAAATATATAAGTGCGTTGGCTACTCCATTTTATTATAAATAAATACTCCAACATCCAATAAATGTTCATTATAATAAAGTCCAACCAATTGTTTCAGATAATTGCTGGAATATTAAATGTTAACTTTAATATAGAATAACAAGTCCCATTCACATAATCAGAATGCATGTAGTGAACCCTAAGTTTTGTACTGACCTTCTTACGTAACAAAAAGTGTGTATTGTTTAATTGACTCAATTTCTGCATAAAATCCTTGAGACAATAAAACACAAAATCTTCTAATAAGACAGTAACTTCCATCACAAATCCATGAAAATAATTTTTCAACTGTCAATTTATAGTTTTTTTTAAGCATGCATATTTTGCACAACTTGGGTGAGCAGTGTGAATGTTTACTGAAATGTGATCATAAACTAGTGAAACAAAAATTTAAATCCTCTTTTATTCTCAACCACAGGACAACAGTGAACACCGCACATAGACAAACTCTTCTAATATTCTACAAAAGCATAGATGTTGTTTGATGAAGCTCCAAAAGTTGTTCTGTCTGGAAGTCCAGTTCTTCAAATCATAATTCTTGCTTCAGTTATCTTCTCTTATGAATTAAAAGTATGACAAATCATTCATTGATTTTTTGACCGCTGATTTCTTACTTCTAACGCCGTCACAAAATAGCATGAACATATACAATCTACACATATAAATTGTGTTAAAAACTGCATTGACACATCTGCAAGTGTACAAAATAAATTGGTTTGATACACAAAACTAAGGGTATACATACTTGTAGATGAGAGGAAAGTCGTCGGTGCTGAGGAGGCCGAGAGGGGGCTTAGGCTGAGGGTCTTCTGGGCCCCGAGTAACTCCTTTCATCCCGCACACCATTTTGTCGGTGTCAGGAATTACTTCAATAACTTCACAGCAAACAGTGTCATTCATCAGGTAGTTTCTTGACACATTTTTCTTGTCCACCGCAGGAATGATATTTGCCACCGGTAGAAAAGCCTGTCATAAAACATTTTAAATTAATAAAGCAGAGTACCACAATGTTTATAGTCATTGTTAATTTTCCATTATAAAGATTTAGGTATTTTTAAATAATGAACTTCATCAAAAAATAATAAGAATCTTTATGACCATAGTTACGTAGTCATTTTTCCACCATGAAATTACATACACAAAAGCACTTGCCTGTTTGGAAAAACTGTACAGAGTGTGGGAAAGATATAAGAAAATATCATACCTTGACATTGATATCTGCAACAAATCTGGAGGTAGGGCCCGCAGTGCACAACACCTTGAGCATCATTCCAGATTGAGTCCTGTTGATGACCGCTCCTATGATCAGTTCCCCCGTCTTCACATTCTAAACAAGAACATTTTCATTTTATAGAACACTTAAAGTACCATGAGATAAAGAGGTGTTCATGTTGGGCCCTTTGGTTTAATCAATGGGTAAGCCGATAAGGCAGCAATACCAGTGCCACTTTTAACAGGTTGATTAAATTTGTCACACTATAAATACAGGACTTATCAGTTGGCATATAAAATATTTTATTGTACAAACAAAATTTATTAGACAATTTGAGTATGATCAAAATAGTATCAAATAGCCAGTCTGTACTTCAGTTTCTAGTAATTTTTGAATAGTACACTCAGGTTTAGCATATTGTTTATATTCAATGTTGCATTACAATGATTTCAACAAGGCCAACTGAGGCCAGTTTTGTAAAGTATAATGTGAGTCAACATTTTTACATGTGGGTGTTAATGTTAAGTTATTCTAAGTATTTCTCCATATTTTTTATTACTTGTTAAACATAGCTTATTAGTCATTCATGATACAGAAGTAAAAATGAATTGTGAAATGAAATAAGAATTTTTCGTCAAAATGATCTAACCTAAAATATATAAACAAAAGGTAACCCAAATAACTACTTACTTCAAAGAAATGCCGTAACCTTGCCGATTTGTCTACATTCAAAAATGTCTCAAATGGCGGCATCAATGCATACATGTCTGAAACAAAGTTGTTCAGTTAATTTACAATTTCCTGTTGGAATTTTTAATTATCAGTATAATTTGTACTAAAATTGAATTATGTATAGCATAAATCTTTTTTTTTAATTAGTCCTCATCATTTTATGACAAACCCTACATTTCAAAATTAATGTTAAGGTTGTGAAATCGTTTCTCTTTGTGAAGGGGGCAAACAATCAGAGGGAACAACGATATTATCGGCGTCCATGGACATCCGGTCGTTGATAGATCGTAAAAAAGTAATCAACTTTTACTTACTGTCTTCTGGCGTTGTTGCATCGATTCCTAAACTCGAAGATGATGGAGTTTCCTCTAATAACGATGCGTCGAACAAGGCGTTAGCTTCTTTGGCAATAAACTGATGAAGTTTGAGGCGCTTGCTCCGGTCTTGAAAAGTGAGATGCTTATGTCTTGACTGGTAGACGGCGAAATCCAAGCCACCCACGCCAATTTTCGACAAATCGTCTTCACCTCGTTCGGACTCCCATGTTTTTTGCAGTTGTTGCCCATGGTAATTTATGGATTGCGCCACTAAGGACGCATCCAATGTGGCCTCCATGATATACTAGAAGAAGAATTGAAACCATACTTATATTAATAATTTAGGAAAAAGGTGCACGCCGACTATGAACCGCCATTTTGATAAGATTTTTATGTAAAAAATAACATGTATAGATATAATGAGGTATTGACTTCAACTTACCGTTCTCTCCAAAGTTATAATTCAAATTGAAAAAAATCGTAATTTATATTGTACTTGACATATTCTTTTTAAATAAACTCTTTCACGCACTTTCAGTTTCAACCATCAAAGATGGCGACGAAAACGAAACGAAATAAAAAATCAAAAACCATACACTCCTGTTGGTTTGGTGTTGCCAATAGTAATTTTCAAATTCTACCCAGTTTAAAGTAAATTAGGTGGTCCTAAAGACATTGAGTAGGTTTAAATTATGATTAGGTTGAGTTTTCTATGAAATAAACCTGAAATATACCTATGTTTTAGCATTACGTAAAATAGTAAAATAATAACCGAACAAGGATTTGATTTACAAAATCAAAAGGTGTTACCTATTTCGCCGTGCCTTGATAGCGCCACTTCTCCATGGATATTGTAACACTTTACATACATATGTGTCACTATCAATACATCCAAAGTAGTGATGGGACTCGAGTGATTTATTGACTGGAGTCACTCGGAATATAAAACTCGAGTGACCAAAATTTTAAAACGAATAAAACAATATTAACTTAAAAAATAATTTTCATTTTCGCATTAATGTAAAAGATGACCATAAAAATCTCAAGAGATAAGAAATTTAACTGAAGTTGCTGAAGAATTTCTTACTCAGCTCGGTATAAACCATTCGAGTGGTTACGAGTCATTCGTAATTCGAGTCAACTCGAGTCACTCGAAACTCGAGTTGTCGAAAGTTTCACTCGAGTCCGAGTAATATAAAAATTACTCGAGTCACTCGAGATAAAAGCAACTCGAGCCCCATCACTAATAGAACGAATAAATGTCATTTAAAATTTAAATTCAGTATTTTAGAGTTGTAGGCTTATCCTACGTTTATCTATTTTTTTCTCTGTGATTATAAATATTTTCAGAATATTAACGTATCAAACTAACAGTTTATCAAAAATATTACCCCATTAGAATAAAACATTTTGAAAACTCGACGATAATCAACAAAGGTAATTCCATGGAAACGAATTTTTTATTATAAATTGTTGTTGTCATTACAAAAAATTAGTTTCGTAGGTTTTCCGCAACATTGCGAGATGTTTTTATTTTCCTGGTAAACCCACAAATAAAATCAGTATAAGATTACGTAATCGAAATATCTATAAAAGTTAGAAAACCCTCTAATGGCCCAACTATATAATTGTTAACACAGATAGTAATAGTATTGTATTGCCAATACCAAGGGTAGTATTTTAGAATTCAATTAATGCTATGATCAATTTTTGTATTCGACTCTCGTTTTATATGAATGTTTAGTACCCACGTGTTAGTTGCAGTAAGTAATGAAGCTAATGAGAAGAAATATAGTCTAAATCACACATTCATAAACATGATGATAGACCCCCTAATAAATAATTTAAAAATCGAATTAACGGTTTATATGGGAAACAAAGAAACAAACAGATCTTTCATCTATAGAAAATATCTTTAGATAAGTATATTGAAATGTAACATTTAATCAAAGAAAATGTAAAGAAACGTGTAGATATGTTTCACCATATCTTGCATACTTCAAAGCGGTCATAAAGCGTCATTGGGAAGGTCTCACTTCAATAGAAGAGGCGAATACAAAAGACGAAAAGAGGGCTAGGTAATGGCAGACACAATGGAAATACTGTTTGGACTAGGAGGCGGCCCGCCCTCCGCACAATGGTGGACCGCGAAACTTATTTTATTCCTCAACACTTATTTATTTTCAGTACCTCCCTGCAGACTTCTTTTTAACTTTTCCACGTGAATGTACTCGTTCTTAGATTTATTTTATTTTGCTTCTTGCTATTTTAATGATAATACAAGTTTTTATCCGTTTTACTTGAATTGTATTTTAATTTTATCTCAAGACTAGCTGTTTTCTCGCGAAATTGTCCACGTGAAATTTAATTATATAGCCTATGTTACTCAGCGATAACGTAGCTTTCTAATGGTGAGAGATTTTTTTGAAATCGGCCCGTAGTTTTTGAGGTATTTCAATACATACGAAAATACAAATCTTTCCTGTTATTAACTTTACATAATTTCATCTCGTATTTTCACAAATTATGATCGAAAAGACTCGAACAGTAACACGTAACCGTGAAATATTATCCTTTTATATTGAGCGCTACGTGAAACGTCTACAAGCTACACGTCTACGTCTCTACGCAATTTTGATATCACAAAGGCATAATAAATAATTTTCTATGTCACAATTGATCCATTGATATTACGACGAGATATTGTTTAAACATCAAATTATCCATTAATATAAACGTAGTCTGACACTTAATAGTACATTAGGTATAGGCAATACCTGATGGTAACAAAGGCTCTACTGCATTCAAATAAGAGTGTTAATTGCTTGTCATTTTTAGTGAATACGAAAGTAAATTGGTTATGTTTGTATATGCAAGATGAATTGTGCGGGTTCACACAATACGGCGCGCGGCTTTGTGTCTTCCATTCGCGCCATTGTCATCGGACATATTACCCAACGTTTCCACATTGTATCAGCTCTTCTCGTCTCTGGCTTCTTCCTTTGATGAGCTATGTATCTTATTTGACGCGGAGCCAACCTAATGATGTACATTTTCGGATGCATTTATTTCATTTAACTACAGCTACTAAGTATATTTGTGAAGACAAATTATTACGCAATAATGTGATGTCATTAATATGGTGGATTTGGTCACCTTTTAGCGGCAGCAGAATTTAAACTTAAGTCAAGAAAATGTGGACAGCTGGTCCGTGGTGTAGACCCGGCCATCGTTATCTTATCCCTGTCGTCACAACGAAGAATTAATAGGGGGAGTTAATGATGATTATTGAGACCTACCTCGAAATCGAAGTTATTGTGAAGCTATGGAGCCTATACGACATAGAGGTTTTTAAGGTTTATTTATTTAAGCTTCTTGCAGCACTCAAGTATGACAAGTTCATTGCTGAGGACAAGCAAAATTAAAGGTTACTGTCGTGTGTCCTTAATTCGACGGAGTTTTTTGTAGCAAAAACATATGTTACCAACACACTAAAATAAAAATCTCACGTATTTTTCTCTAAAACGGTTCAGTAATTCTTTTTTAATTAATTTATCGTCACACTGGACACTATCGAATGAAGGGTCAAAGTGACACGTTTGGGACAACGAAACCTTAACACATATTCGTGATTTCTAAAATGTTTACAACAGCTTTTGCGTACCAAATTCTTCTAATTGTTATAACTTTTTATAACGCTTATATTGATGTAAAGCCATATTATTCGCGTTTGCATTTAATGCTTTTAACTTTAACGTACGACAAAGGGTGACGTTTGATGCGTGGTGCGCAAGGATTCGGCGCGGGAAAATGAACGAGCGTTGGTTGAATCGCAGTCCACCAGTGCCCGCCGTTTGGCGCGTTCGCTTGTCGAACAACATTCCGTTCCACGCACCAGTTGAACTTTTTCGATGCTCTCGTGTTTCCCGCCAAACTTTCTTATTGGATTCTGTTTTAAATTTCAATTATTATTCGAAATATTATTGTGAATTATTTTTTGTGCAGTGATATTGTGAATAATTTGTGATTTGTGGTGTTTCTGTTTATGGAATTCGGATTACAATAATGCTGCTGCTGTTTTGCGGATAATGGTAAGTTATGATATTTTTGAATTGAAATTGAATTTACTTACAGTACAGATAGTTAATATTTGATTTTTTGAAATAAATTTAATATTTTAAAACCTAAGATTTGGATATACGTGTGAAGTGTAGTAGCAAAAGCTTTAATTTTCTTAGTTGTTGATTGATGTTAATTTATTTATTTTGTCGCCTTGATAATTAAAAACAGATGCATCAACAACGGTACCACTACAAATTATTGAATTTAATAGGTAAAGAATCATAAAAGGTAAGTTGCAATTATGAATGTCAATATTCGGTTATACTAACTATGTTTTTGTACATAAATATAGCATTGTGAACAGCAGCAGCGGAAACCGGAACAATATAGTTGATTACGCGTGATTTCAGGAACATATCGGATAATCGCTGACGGTGGCAAACAAAGCCAGTCGCGATCATCGATTGATGCGATAAAGTTGCAAACAGCAAAATAATGGCGGACTCGCGGAATTAACGCTCCTATTGTGTTAGTACAATAATCCGCTATCTAGGCCAGCCTCAGTGCTGCAGACGAACCTTTTGTCTTTCATGTTCGCCGTTAATAATGGCGGGCGCCGAAACAGCCGCGCACAATGCCGCGAAATGTGCGCGTTTTCATTTGCAAGACAAAACGCGCTTTGTTGTGTGTCCGCTCAATACGAAATTTATTGCGGGTGGACCGAGACCGAGAGCCGTATTGACGGCCTGTTAACGAACGCCCAAATGCCGTAAATGCATTTTGATCGCAGCCTACGTGGTCACCGCGGTCTCAATTGCTGCTAGCGGCGACGCACCGCGATCTTTTTGTTCTGAGATTAAAGATGAGCTAAAGAGTAAATTAAGAGTAGATTTTCTTAGCAAGCAATGTTTACAAAACTTTGTAGACTAACTCTTAATGAAGAAAATTGGTTTTGCTTTTCAATAATTTGAAATTTTTTTTTAATAATCATTTTCCAAATCGTGCAAAGATTGATATAGACAGTGAAGGACTCGACTTCTTTAAATGGTAACATCTGGAAAAAAGATAAGATAATAAAAATGTAACTAAATAAATATCACAGACATTTAAGAAATATATAGACTAGACATAGTGAACAACAGTTTTCACTGGTAGCTTCTTTGAAGGGTACTACATATGTTAGTTATCAAGTTTAGTACGCCACCTCATGTCCTTGTATTGATATGTTATAAAACAATTTACAAAATTATAATAATTTCCATCTTTAGTTAAAAAACAAAATAAACAGTATCACAAAATAAAATCATCATCTCCCATACCTTATCCTACTCTCGTAGGGTCGGCGCACCGGGTTTTCGTCCTCCAAATAACTCTATCATCCGTCATCTCAGTCATCACTCCCTTCTTGATCATGTTACTTTTCACACAATCCATCCATCTCTTTCTAGGTCTACCTCTGCCGATGTACCCCTCCACATTCATAACTAACGTCCTTCTTGTTACATGCGATTCATCCTTCCTCATAAGATTGTCACAAAATAAAATATAAACATTTCAATGATTTAGTGACACCTTTTGGCAAATAGTCACCCTAACTTAGTGTAGGCTCTGAGCCCCTTGATGGGGAGGTATAGTGAGCTGGTGATGATGATGAGATGATTGGCAAATCATTCAAATACAATTAACTACATTGACATGTGGTTATTTTAGGACCTATCAATAGATAGCGTTAGTGGATCATGTGAAAAATGTCTCAAGTGAAGTGTCAACTATGCCTCCTCTATATATTTTTTTAATTTCTTTGCTAAATATCGAAAGATATAACAAAACGATGAATAATAATTTGTTTTGACTTTAAACAGATATGTTGGATTTATGTAGTTGACCTGTTATTTAATGGCAATTTTTTTAGTTCTTATTTTCATACCTTTACTAATAGAATGCTACTAGCTACCGTAGCTTAAAGTAAATTTAATAGTAAATAAGGCTACGTTTCTTCAGTATTACTTAGATCAGGTGTCTACTATAAAAAAATTGATACAAGATTTATAGAACTTAGTACTTACTTTATGAAAGTATTTTTCGATCAAGATAGTTTTGACCCGCTGTGGTTACTGGAAATGAAACGGAAAATTCAAAGGCTTAGCGTTTAGCTGCCTTAAGACGGACTCATAAAGTAATCGCTTACGAATCTAGTAGAAATGTTTTAAACCTTGCGTTACATTACCTACAAACAAGATTTTTAAACATATGAAGGTTTCGGTTGACAAGTCTATGTCTACTATAGGCGTGGTTACACCATACGGTAAACAAAACAAAAGATGAATCCATCTATACTAATATTATAAAGAGGAAAGGTTTGGATTTTTGTATGTATTGAAATAACTCAAAAACTACTGTTCCGATTTCAAAAATTCTTTCACCATTAGAAAGGTAATTTATCTGTGAGTAACATAGGCTATATCTTTTATTATTTTTTAATTTCACGGAACCGAAGTCGGGAGTAACAGCTCGTTTTTGATAAACTAATAACAATTATCAGATGAACAATTTTTTTCTTTTTCATTATTTTTTAAACATTGTTATCTGATTAATTCTAGTATAGGGTTTATGATACTCGTTATTTTCAATTCGTTTTCAAGTACTATTCAACACATAGCGCAAAGAGTGCGATGTAATTGAAGAAGTGAGGAGTAATAGTCAAAAGCCGAAAATAAACTTAGAGCATGCATAAAAGTTACTCTCGAGACTTCGAGAGGTCGCTACGCCACAAAAGCTTCGTAATTGGCCCGTTCTTTTTCTACTTCCCTGAAGCATTCAGAGCCAATGAAACGTGCGCATTTAAATGACGTTCCACAGCTTTGTGGGGTCACACTAAAGTTGTTCGTGAAACCGCCAACGAGTATACGACTTTTGTGTGTCCCGCACTGGAGGGATTGGTGAAAGAACCTTCTCTTTATACGTTAAGGACTCATTAGTCATGCTTATTTGAAAATGTAATAGTGCAGCCTTACTGTAATAAGTTTAAGACAAAAATTGATTAATTTTAGTTGCTCTACGAAGAATCTTAAGCTGACACAGTTTTGTCTGAAACTTTGAACTGGAGAGTTAAAAATTACGTGCGTAGGAAATATTTTAACCGTGACAGTTCGACTGTTCAGTTAAAACTGAAAATATATAGTGGCTTTGGCGTACATATATGTTTGTATATTAGAACTCAACTGCGTCCTCTCTAACCGGTTTTTTTTATTTTTTTTTATTGGGCGGCTCTTTGCCGCCCTCTCGTTCCCCTATCATGGTTTTGGAAAGGGACGTTAGGTGCGGGTGGTCTCTAATCGGTTACAGTTTTATTTAAACTAAGTATTTTTTTTTTAGTGACAGTTTTCAAAAATGCATCTCTTACACTGGACTTAGTCAAACGCTTAACCTTCTGTCTAAGATCAATATTTAATAAGGTATATAGTAAGAATAATAAAAATGAATTATAATAAATCATCAAAAAAGATGCCGCGATCAGTGATAATAAAATATTTACAATACATTGTATTTTGTATAAAATTTCTATAGACGATTCCATTTTCCAGCACGCACCACAAAACATACTTATGTAACTACACATCCCTTCTTTTTGCTATTGAATCGGCTTCTCCCCCCACACCCTCGCCCGTTCATTCTTTACATCTTTTGTAGAAACGTTCAGAGGTTTTTGTACAGCTGTCGAAAGGAATACTAGCTTTTGAAATATTTTTCAGTATTATGCCGTCTTTTATAAGTTTCTGATTTAAATTAATATATAGATTTATCTGAAGAAAGTTCTATTTATCTATAGACTATAGAATCAATTTCATTAATTTGAATTCGTATAAGATATATAATACTTCCATTCTTAAGTATTCATTTAGAGCCCCCGCGGACCATAGACTATATCGGCCGATAGTTTGATCGATTGTCAAACAAAATCGGTATAATACACGCAATTGCATACATGTTAATGGTAATTAAGCGCCCGATTAAAAGTCTATAGTCTGCAGGGCACTTACAATTTATAGTTTTATTAAATACTAGCTGTTGCTCGCGACTGCGCCTGCGTGAAATTAAAAAATATAGCCTATGTTACTCATAGATAAATTACCTTTCTAGCGGTGAAAGAATTTTTAAAATCGGCCCAGTAGTTTTAGAGTTACGTCAATACATACAAAAATACAAATCTTTCCTTTTTATGATATTAGTATAGATATAGAAGTATCGACTAGCTGTTGCTAGCGACTTCGTCCGCGTAAAACTAAAAATTAATAATAAAATGTAGCCTATGTTACGCACAGATAAAATTACCTTTATTACAGTGAACGAATTTTTAAATACGTCCTAGTAGTTTTTGATTGTAATACATACAAAAATACAAATCTTTCCTCTTTATAATATTAGTATAGACAATTTTGTGTTCATTTTTATACTTTTATACATAACAGTCTATTAGAATATCTTTTTTTTAATGTTGTATCAACATTTATTGAAATTAATAACCACTGGTATCCATTACAATACAAGAGTTGGTTTATTTTTAATAAATAGGACGGGTGTCATAAATTCTTTGCGTTATTTCCAGCTCAGTAACTCAATTTAGCGATTACATTGTCGAACGTATCGATAATATACATAAAAGTAGAGTATTAAAGTAAACAATGGTTAGCTCCCACTTGTAGGGGGTTTGGGGGGTCTGGACGATCGGTATTTGGTGCTCGCATTGTCGTCGAATAACTTTTGTCCCTATTGTGTTGCTGAAAGTAGAACCACAAAGACTACGGCGTGGAACATAAACCGAAATTCATCAGAGACTCGATTGTTCGTCTCCTAATGATGTTTGAAGTAAGGTTTTTTTATGTAGGCTCGAAATAACAATGTGAGGGAGGCTTATTCAAGGTTCTGTTTTATAAACGTGACATTTTCATGCTACATTTTAATTTACGTTTTTGTATGACATTTTATTATAACCTCAACTTTATCTTTACCACCAACAATATCTACCGATTACTTCTGCTGCCTGTATTTATTTATGTATCTTTTCAGACATTGTCATTTTTTTAAAACCAAGCTCAAGGCTTCGCACGTTTAGTTTCACTTAAAAAAAAGACGTATAATGAAGGAACCACTAATAAAAATATGGCTGACTTAGTGTAACTACAATAACCAAATTTGTTTTTAAATCGGTGAAATGAAAACGAAAAAGGAAAACAGTGCTTCATTATTTGGCCGAATTGCAGGCTGTGCGTTGAAGTTTGCTCATCATCAGAAGTGAAGGGAGTTTTGACCGACTTATGACATTTAGGACAAAAAAAAATATTTTTTTGCTTACGAAAAATATCTTTCTTCTCCGAAACCAAAAAGGACGATAATGATAAAGTTGAAATACTATAATATTAGTACTAGTAATATTCATTGATGATTTAAAAAATTTGTTCAGTGTAAAAATAAATCTAATGACTTGCGAATTTCTTAAATTAATGTCCTTAACTAACGCGGTGGCGATTTCTTTTAAATTACCGTACTTAAGAATTCCCAGTTGGAAAACGGCCAAAGAGTCGTTTTTTATCGATTGTTTAAACAATGGCCAAGCGATGTGACACAATAGTTTTGAATGGCACGCGATGGTAGATTAGGCATGGTAACACCCCAGCTCCGAGCGTACGACGCTAACAGAGCCCCGCTGATTTTGTATTAATCAAAGGCAACTCGTATCTCTCCTATTGTTGTTTTATTTTTGAATTAAAACATTGTAAATGCACTGCACTTATCACTATTTCATAATTAATGAATTTAGCTCCAAATTAATCCAAGTGTAGTTTTAGAAGACTATTGTATCAGAATGCATTGTAATAAAGTGTCATTTATATGTTGTAGTGAATAATTCTATTAAGTGTTATTAAACATTTACCAGAAGTGTACACATCCAAATGAGATAGTCTCTTTTCAGTTATACTAATATAATAAAGCGTAAACACCCACTTCTTTGTTGCCTAAGATGTCGGCAATTACAGCATGTTTTTGAATAATTCTTCTTTTAATAAAAAGCCCTACAGTTACGTCACGCTTTAGGCTATATATTTTTACGTCATTAAACTTAGGCGGTAAATATTTTGGATAAAAACCCTAATGTGGGAAAGAGACCATAAGTTGCGGCCAACATCAAGAAAGTAAGATTGCAATGGTTTGTTATCATGTCAATTTGACATTTACAATTGATAATTTGACAAATGTAAACAATGAAACAAATTTTTCATAAATTCATGCGGATGAAGTCGCGCGGGAACAGCTAGTATTATATATAAATAAAATAATATGAACATGGCAAAAATAATTAACATTGACTTACATACATTAATAAAGTTTCATATCGTGTTTCAACAAGTCGATACAATAATGTCGTTACTAACCCTTACGGGGTAAAAGCTACAAACAAATAGAGTAAACAAAAGGAAGAGAAACCACAAATCGCGGTCGGTTTAAGTGAGTTCAAATACGAAAAAGGGAAAGTTGATGGCAGGAGGCATTGTGAGTGAACGACAGCACATGGGGGAATGTCGAATTACCGATGGCTTCGTAGACAATGATTACACTTTTGTGCCTAGAACTGTCTCTTTTTAGTATTTCGAAATTTTTATTGCGTTCTGATTATGAACTTTAGATTTTGGCTTGTTATACTTAAAACTTCCATTGACATTGAATTAAAGGTTAAAATGTACTAATTGGTACTATTGGTGAGTGTAAGATAATGGTATCTGTATTTTTATAGTACCGCTTGTTAACTAAGTTCTTCAGTTCAATTTCAATTTAAATATATTTAAATTGTTTAACTAGCATTTGCCCACGACCTAACCCGCGCCGTTGTCCTTACAGACTATGCGTGAATACGCATGCCAGTAAAATAAGGTAATAACTGGAACGTGCTATTTACTTGTACAATGCGTATATGCCAGTACAATGTTCACGAGACAAAACTTGTCAGTGTCCAACTTCGTAATCTCCTCGTTCCCTCCCTCAACTTACATGCTTTTAGCTGTCACAAATAAAGCGTAAAAGATACCTATCTTTCGCAAAACTCCTTTTATAGTATAAAATTAAAAAATAATAAAAGCTATAGCATATGTTGCTCACAGATAAATTACCTTCCTAATAATTCTTAATGGTGAAAGAATTTTTGAGATCGGCCCAGTTGTTTTTGAG
>LD699455.1:2333684-2382730 GCA_003118335.3 Papilio memnon
TAAAGAAATAAGACTTATCAACATTTCATTCCAAGCATTTGGTAGGATTAATAGTTGCTCAAGAATAAGGACAAAAAGTCAAATGTTTTCTTTCATAACATTACTACGGGTAACTCAATTATTCCGTAAACTTCAAAGCAACGTGACCTCTGACTTGAATTTATTCTTACCTTTTTTGATGTAATTCAGTACTTGTGTAGATTTCTACGATACGATGAATTTTAAGAAAGCTTTCAGCAAGTTCTACATCGTCTTTCGAAAGATTTTGTAAACTAATTATTTTATTTCATTAATATAAAAGATAATATCGAAAACTCTAAACTTTGGATAAACTTTAAAGAGCAAAATTAGCTTAATTACTAATGTATAGACTATTGCTTGCTCACGGTCTTGCCTGAACCTAACTGATGTAATTCAGAGATGGCGAGAAAGCGAAAGGCAGTGCACTAGCTGGCAAAAGGTATTACCTAAACCTAGTAAATGGGACACACCACAATACACTAATACATTAACTAAGATCGTATATGTACTAGATGTTATCACTTAATCTAATTTAACAGTAAAACAAGATGTTGTATAATCCGTGTTGATAATATGAAATAGTAATGTTATCTAATTAGAGTAGACATCACGCGAGCACGGTGGAGTCCGCGGTCTATTGTGCCAAGGACAATGACTGCTAATTCCTGATCCATGTAACGTCGTGCATTGTTCCCATGTTGACAGATTTTCCTATTATCAGAACGAGCAATGTTCCCACTTGTTATACTTCAATTATTTCATTTTACGCTTTACCCTATATCCACTCGTGTTCTTGTTTAGTATTCTGTTTTAATTAGTTTTACATTTTATGTCTCTTTCTTCGATTTTATTTCTAACTAGCTGTTCTCTTGCGGCTTCATCCGCACGAAATTATAAAAACTTTATTTTATTATTTACATTTGTCAAATTCTCAATTGAAAATGTTAAAATACCAATTACCTTATGGCAATCTTGCTTCCTTGATTTTGACAGCAACTTATGGTCTCTCACATTAGGGTTTTTATCCAAAATATGTACCCCTTAAATTTAATGGCGTGAAAATATACAGCCTAAAGCGTTACGTATGTGGAGGACTTTTTATTAAAAAAATAATTATTCAAAAATATACTGTGATTGCTGACATCTTAGGCAACAAAGAAGTGTGTGTTTACGCTTTATTATATTAGTATAGATTAGAATGTAAATAAAAAGTATAAATTGGTATTAAAAGTTTTTGTATCACAGAGAACAAAAAAAATGAAATTTCATATCAGTATCAAAAGGAATAACTAACTATTACTTATTTGTGGAACTATTCTTTATATAAGCAACTAAAAGGAAGACCTTAGACTTGATAAATGAACAAAAAGATATTAAAAACATTTCAATTTCTAAAGCGCTTCAATTACATTATTAAAATTTTACATTTGGTAGCTAGCGATGTTTTACATGATTGTAAAGTTAGAGCGCGCGCACATCTTTGACTAAACTATCGCACATGTCTATAGTCGTGTTTTGATTCCTATGAGCTTATATGGAGGTGCGCACACTACTCGATTTTTAGTTGTGCAACTGTTTAGTTGTGCGATAGTTTAGTCAAAGGTGCACGGCCGCTCTTATTTGAGGATGACACACCGTATAATTGTAAATTGGCAGCCGACCCTTATCTCTCGATCGCCGATCGCCCCTCACGGCTCACTGACGCTTGTATTTGTTTCCGCAGTACATTAATCAACGCTTCCTGAATACCTTTGATATGGAAATTGATGTCATTCAAATATTATTGCTATTAAATCAGTCATTATTTGAACAACCTTAGATAAATATTTAGTATCATAAATCTTAACTTCATTACTACATATTTCAGTTAAAATATTGTGCCGAGTGATAAAGTTACACTACCAAAAGGATTTTCCAATTTAACATTGTATAACCATGAGCGTCGCCTCTAATTATACTTGTAGCTGTCCCCACCATTATATCTAAATCATCGACTCGCATCGCCAAGATGTATATTAAATATCGTGTTGCCAATTAAAAAAATAATCAAATTAATTAATAAATAATTCAGTTTTGTTTTAGACTAGGTTTTGGCCGCGACTCCGCGCGGAATCAAAATACTTTACACAGTTTTTAGTACTTACTAGTAGTCTATGTATTCCTTCAGACTATCCTCTACATCTATACTAAATAATCAAGATCCGTTGAGCAGCTTAGGCTACAAACTCTAACAAACGTCCAGCCATCTAAACTTTAGCATTTTTATTAAGTAAAAATTAAGATAAAAGAGGCATAAAAGAGGCAAGATCAAAAATGAGTAACTTTTGAATACATCGGTTTCCCTACAATGTTGTCTATAATTGTAATCCATCACGATTGAATAACAACACATTGAATGATGGTTGGCTTTCGCTCCCCGTCCATCATCGGTAGATCCGTGAAAACCTCCTGACAGAACCCTGTAGGATCAAAACGGGCGACATAAAGAGATTTAAAGAAGGCCAGATTAATTTGGTGATGTCGGACTATTGTTATTTCGTCGAATTCAAGTGCGAATTGTCACAAGCAGCGGTGTAGGATGGTTTTATCGATTGTGTGATTGAAGTCCTAACAGAATGGCTTATTTATATCACTATAGGTTCTATATTCAAAATTATTTTTTAATTAAAAAAAAAATTTAGCTATTACTTGTGGACCTCAAACAAATGGAATTAAATTTTAAATGTATTTTGGTTTTAAAAAGGTATTAAGTATATGTTAATTGTGAATATAATTAGTGTAGAATTTTTTCAAGTATCTATAACTGCAGGTGCTCGCTGTTGAAATTGGATCCGGACTCTACAATTTTAAATTGTCTTTTAGTACTGCTATTTTACTATCGTGTAAATATGTAATTATTTTTTTACTGCAAAAAATACTTGTACCTTGTACTAGTATAGTGTTGTGCTTGTACTTACTACTTACAATAGTACTAACGAAACAAAAGATTGTTGTTAGAATGAAGACTGACACAAAGTACTTTCTTATAAGCTATTATTTAAAGAAGTATTCGATTGGGGCGTTTGGTTGAGCCCGCTGCCGCTGGTAGCAGATATCGAACGTGCCCATTGTTGGAGGTGACAACTAAAAGCATTGTGCCAAGCAGTACAATCGCGCCATTACCGACTCTATTGTGACAATGTTAACATATCGTTATCTTGATCAAGCGCCATCTATTGTCCGACGGTAGAAACTTTTGTGTGGGTATTTCGATTACATATTTGTAGGGTTTCAAGATCAAATAAAACATTTTAAAATTATTTTATCTGTTACAGTCAACATATTTATTCAAATACGTTTTTTTTTTTAATATTTATAAAAAGCTTTTTGGAAGTATCTGGTATCAAACAATTTTTATGAAACCTTATTTGAGAAAGTAAAGAATCGTTTTCAAAGAAAACTTTTTCAGATTAGATAATAACTTACCAGATGCTTAGCTTATCGCTACAAGATCTCGTAGACGTAAAGTGCTACGAAGTATCTACGCAGTCAAGAATAGAAAATTACTCATTACTCTGCTTATAAATTCGACTTTTAGCAGATAATGGTTGACCGAACGATATCACAGGTTGTGTAGGGGATGACGTCGCGACATTGCGTTAGGCAAGCGGCTGACCAGCCCTTTGTTCTGCGACCATCACAATGACTGGTTAATGAGATCAGATTCATCCTTATACTGGACAAAAGATCCGCCCCCACCCATCCCCTTTATTTTATTAATTAATTCATTACAATAGAACCGAACCTGGGCATCGGGGAACTATCTTTTGTTAGTCTGATAGTGACTTGCCGTCCTCTGGTCATGTTGGTACTACGATAGGAAAGCTTCGACTTTTTTTTAAAATATTATCAGGTTATTGCAAGCAATTTGCTAATTACGTGTATTCAAAATAACTTAGAAGCTTGTGCTATTAAGTAGTTTTTTATCAATTTATGATACGTCATTATATTTGTAAGTTTTTAACTTGATAACATCCCCCTATATATTAAGTTACCCGGTCTATGTTATATTTTAATCGTGTTTAAGATAACTCAATATTACTTTTTTTATTTTTACTCTGTATTACGTACATTTTAACAATTGTTCAACAAAATTTATATCAGTAGGTACATACAAGAACAATGAAGTTTCCTTCACCAAAATAGAAATTCGCTTTTAGCATATGAATAAAATGGACAAAGAACCCCTTGTGCGCTCTGCAAAATTTTATTAATCGTTCTAAGAGAAAAGGGGTGCCTTGAATGGTACCACAATTTCTTTTTAATTCATGCGATGACGTGATAAAGATACACGAATAAATTTTGACTTGACACTACTACTAGCTGTTGCTCGCGACTTCGCCCGCGTAATATAAATGTTATGTTACTCACAGATAAATTACCTTTCTAATGGTGAAAGATTTTTTCAAATCGGCCCAGTAGTTTTTACGTGAATCGAATACGTACACAAAACAAATCTTTCCTCTTTATAATATTAGTATAGACTCTAAAGTTGAAAATTAATAATACGAATTATGTATTATATATTTTTAATCTCCATCAGTATCACAAAGCCATTTTCCATTTGCTAATGATTTTCAGGAATTGACATTTATAAAATTTATCTTAATTTATACGTAAAATCAAATTATGATGTACCAATACCAATCAATTCAACCAGACCTAAAGCAATCATATTTACGAATCAGCACAGCATCAATAAATAAACTGAATAGCTGGACTCAAATTTAATATGAAAATGTTACGGTGAAAGATTGAATTTTGATGCGTCTGAACGAGACCGGAGAACCCCGGCCCATTCATGACCAGCCGACCGAGGACGATGCACTCCGAATGCGGACTGGCCATTGCTAATATGATGGAATGCATCTAATTATTTAAAGGATTGAAAAAAAAATCAATTGTTGAAATTGTCTATGGTCTATGGTTTTTAAGAGTTAGTTTAGATTAGTTGATAAACAGTAGAGACCAAGCTCCTAAACACGTTTTTTTTTGCTATTGCTACTCTTGTTGATATAACGTACAATATACACAACTAGCTGTTCTCGTGCGGCTTCTTCCACATGACATTTTAAAACATATATTTCATGTTTACATTCGTTGATGCTTTCATTTGCAAATGTCAAAATTATTGTACAATGCTTAAATGACAACGAAGGCCTTTAGTATAGTATAGAATAACGAAACATGTTATAACTACGACTGTGAGAAGTCACTTTCAGAAATAATAATGCATAAGGCAAAAGGCGGGGCGATTCGTCTGGATATTTTAATTGATAACTAAATTATTAGATGGATGGATGGATGAATGTTAGAGTTTGTAGCCTAAACGGCTTAACGGATTTCGATGAAGTTTGGCATAGACAGAGAGGAAAGTCTGGAAGAACACATAGGCTTACTTTTGTTTTTTTTTTAATTCCCCGCGGACGGAGTCGAGGGCGAAAGCTTGTATAAAAATAAAGAATAATCGAATGGTAAAGTAATACTTTCTCATTTATATTATTATATTAATAAGAGATACTTTGTAAGTGTATTTAGTAAGGTGACCCAGTGAGCATGGTGCGCGAGTGCGGCTAGGAGGCGAGCGTATAGCGTGGCGCAGGGAACTCTAGTCCGCAAGGCCGCGATACCATGTCAAGTTCGTAGCTGGCAGTAGTACGGGCACCGCGTACATATTTCGCTAAAGCGCCGCTACAGTAACAATAATGGCTCAGTCCCCATTGTTTGGGCCCGTGGCACATTACGCTTTTGTCTCTGCCCTCTCCCGTTCCTCACAATGCGGCCAGGAAACAAGTGAGCCTTTATTTCGCCTCTTTTTGTCTCGGAGTATCGCTGCTTATTGTCTTCATTCGATTGTTCGGAGCTCTTCAGAGGGCACATTGTTGTGGACTCTGTTGTTAGTGCTGAGCTTGCGGATGTGCTATGTTCTAAGTGTCGTTTGAATTTTCATACGGATTGTTATACGCGACTCTTTATTCATATTTATATTTCTACTTTTATTGTCGACTTCATTAATATAGTACCGTATATGTCGTTAAAAATTTGATTAAAACTGTTTTAATTTAAATATTAATGTGTGTAATACTACTTGAGTTTTTGAGAATTAGTTCATATTCAAGTTTGAACCGTCAGATGTGTACGTTGTTTATAAGATGGTAAGAGATCATTGGTCGATTGTTTTGCCGCCCACAATAAAGTTGTAACATCGTCGTCGTCGGCGGCGCTACCGCTATCTCCTCGCGTCTTTATCTGCGAATGATACAAGGCACAGCCGTGTCTCCTCTAGTTAGCATTGTTCGCTCGCCTCTATTGTATAGCCGGCTTTGTTCAGGCACGCCCCGTTTTTTCCTTTTCACTTTCGAAGCGATGCGATATAGAATCTGAAATACTAAGTGTTACAAGGGTTGTCCGCCGTATTATACAACTAATTGACTCTTTTCTTTTTCATTCACGAACTCATGACGTCGATGTTTAAAGTTAAATGCCTACTTGAGAACAATTCGGTATTTATATTTAATGTTGTAAAGAAAGTGTTCCTGAAAGACCGCCGCATGCAGCAACAGAATGTTAAATACGCCACTGTGAGAATTGTTAAATATTCAGTAACGTGGAGAGCTCTTTACAAAATCGCCCCCACTGCGTGTCCCTTTCCACGAAGCGCCATTCATATTTCCCGCGTTTTCCATACACAATATTGCGACTTTGTGAGGCTGCACGCTTCTCAAGTCTCCAAATAGTCCATTGACGAGCGCCGAGCAAACTCGCTATAGCGAATTAACACTATTCATGAGAAGTTTTGAAAGAGGACTGCTCTCATACAATTTGGTGGCATTCATAAAGATTCACTCCTTAGCCGACTCGCTGAATGGCTTTATGGAAAATGTTCTATATTTTAGTTGGAGCGCGAGCAAAGATCTAATTTGAAAATAGACTCTTTTCCTACATTTTAAAATTTTTAAATGCGCTCTCTTCATTTACGTTACTATTTAAACCGCCAGTGTTAGCATCTGGCATTAACACGAGAGATTTTTATATTTCATACTCAGCTTGTACCAATTAAGTTCTCAGTCACCTTCACACCCTTATGAGTCCACTTTACGAAAGTAACAACATAGTTACTTGACGCGTTTGCTTCTGGTCTTTATTTATAACACCAAATTACTGGGCCATTAGCTAACCCTCGACTAGATGAGGCAAGGAACAATTACCGCGGCGACAATAGTGCGCTCGCATTGTGAGGCTATCGTTCTAGAAACAGTTGTTCCAGGCGCCACTGAAAGAATACTCGCCGGAGCGGACGTGGAACAAAAGGTGGCCCAATTGCGTTACCAGCCAGCACCCAGCCACTTTTTGTTTACCACCAAATAGGGAAATAACTGCAATGGAAAACTGATGTTGATACATGTCGATAAAAATTTTAAAACTCAATATCGGTGTAGATGGATTTTAGTTGAAATCTGTCTTATTGCTTAGATGTTTACATAATAACAGGGATGGCAACATCTTTAGTAAAAATGTTCCTGAAGTTAAAACCCATGATAACAGACATAAAGAGGGGGATCTTACAAACACTAGCTTACGCCCGCGACTCCGTCAGCATGAAATTAAAAAAGAACAAAAGTGAGTTGCTTATGTGTTCTTCTAGACTATCCTCTACATCTATACCAAGTTTAATCGAAATCTGGTTAGTCGTTTAGGCTACAAGCTCTCACAAACATACATCCATCCATCTAAACTTTTGCATTCATAATATTGGTATGAAGTATGATTAGCTCAATTTTGATTACTGTATTATAGAGTAAGTAACGATTCCCTTTAGATTGGTCATAGAAGTTTGAGTAAAGACTCCGCCACCTAGCGGACTTTGATGAAAACTGTTGGTCTGCTATTGAATGGAATTAATTTACTTGTGAATTGGCACAGCCCCCGAGTGTGAGGTTCAATAGAAGATTTGGTCGACATAACAGACGCGAAATTGTATATGGAAAATGTGGAAAACATAAATGGAGGCTGCGAAAAGCGACTCGAAAGGAGGGTGATTTTCTAAAGGCTTCAACTGTTTTCAATGCGGCACTGTTTAACATTGCTCATTGAGCGATATTTTCTGTTTCCTTTAGAAAGTACACAGCTTTTTATGAACATATTCAAAGTATATTTTCACATACTGTGAGATTCTTCAGCAATATTTTAGACTGGCTTTTGCTCGCAACTCCTTCCGCGTGGAATTAAAAAAAACAAAAGCATGTGCCTACATGTTCTTCTAGGCTATCCTTTATATCTATGGCAACATCGAGATCCGTTAAACAGTTTAAGCTACAAAATTTAACAAACAACCCTCTAAACATTCGCATTTATAATATCAGTATTAAGTAAGATTTTTTTCAATTGTTTATACCTGATGACAATGATCACTCCGTTGTCTTATTTACGAACTCTAGCTCGTTCGTAACAAAGAGAGAATTATCATGCTCAACTAATTTATCTCAGATAATTAATATACAATACAAACAGTGATGTTAGTACACAATGAATTAACCTCTCTTGAGAATACATTGACCGGAGCAAACGTCACGCATTACGATTTAATTAATTGTGATTGCACAATTACCACATAAGGGTTTTGTTTGACACCCGGAACAATCATACTTCATACTAATATTATAAATGCGAAAGTTTAGATGGATGTTTGTTAAAGTTTGTAGCCTAAAAGGTTGAACAGATTTCGATTAAATTTGGTGTAGATGTAGAGGATAGTCTGGAAGAACACATAGGCTAATCAATTATGTCTTTTTTATTCCACACGGACGGAGTCTCGGGCGAAAGCTAGTATGTCTATATAGCTACAGTGCCTTACTAATAAACATTTACTTTTGTTTTTTCATTGTAATTTCTTAGGAAATTTCTATTGGTGTGAAATATGAAAGTGCCTTTTTCGATTTAGGGTTTAAAAAATTACGCTTATATTTATATATTTTCTTTGAAGTGGTAAAATGATATTTAACTATATCAAAATCTATTTATTGTAGAATTAATATTCGTAACTTTTCAATGTCTTGTGACTGAACACTCAAGTGCTAAAACGTTATAATATAAGATGTTCGAAAGTAAATTAATACGGTTTGAATGTGTCTCTGATGAGTGCGGATGTAACTCACGTCACCTCTCATCTCTCACATCCCCAATTGTCAATAGTCGCGAGTAAACGCGGGGTTATCGCCCACGTCTTCAATTTCACCCTCATTGAATATGTTATAAACAGCATCTTTAAATTGGTCCACATTTTTTTTATTAATGTCATTCATCAAAATAAGCGTCCATGGACGGATAAAATAGGCGAACTGCTGCCCCTTTGCCTGCTTCTCCAATAAAAAAGTGTATCGTATACGACTTCTTTAATTCTATCACAGATAATGCTAAACTTAATTGACATCTTAATTAAGTTTGTAATTATTAGGTTAGATTAAGATAGAGCCATAAACAAGAAATAGAATAGAATAGAATTTAGGTTAGTTTAAGATACATTTTCACAAATACTCTTATAATTCAAATCTTTCTGTCTTTATTCAAAAGTACATACTTAATTTAATGGTAGTTTTTAAATAGATTTAAGATACTATAAGAATACCTTTGAGAGAAATTAATAAGATGATAGTTGCACTAAAAAGAAAAGGAATTCATAAAGAATACAAAAATGTAAGCTCCCAAAATTCGCGACGATTTCTTTATAAGTGGACAAAAGAAAAAGCTGCTTTTGTCTTAATTTGAGTAGTTCAAAGAAAATGGACTCGTTTCATTTTAATAAAAAACAAACACTTAATTAAAAAAAAATAGTTATGTAAAAATCTACATCTACACTAATATAATAAAGCGTAAACACACACTATTTTGTGGCGTAAGAACTCAGCAATTACAGCACATTTTTAAATAATTCTTTTTTTATTAAAAAGCCCTACACTTACGTCACGCTATATTTTCACGCTATTACACTTAGGGGTAAATAAATTAGATAAAAACCCTAATGTGTGAAAGGGACCATACGCTACAAGCTGCCAACATCAAGGAAGTAAGATTGCAATAGTTTGTCATCACGTCATGTCATTTTGACATTTACTATTGATATTTTGACAAATGTTAACAATAAAATATAATTTTCATAATTTCATGTGGACGAAGCCGCACGGGAACAGCTAGTATCTAGATAAATAATACCTTAAATTTACGTTGTCCATTGTAGTACTCTAGGTTGAATAAAAAAAATAAACAAGAAGCTCACGCCCGTAACAGAGGGGAGTAGATAGAGAAATTCTTATACGCATCCTCATCGGTTTCGTGTTTTTAATAAATACTTTAAATAATTTCAATATTATATAAGTAATAATTATTTATTATAGAAGCAAATAATCGTTTAAATTAAACAACAAAGGAGTACCAAATCGCGTCTTTATTTCGTCGACGGTCTGTGGAAATTGTAATTTCTTTGATTCCCGACCATTGTGCAACTGATAAAAGCGACACTTTTCGCTCCCAACTGAATGAATACACCCATTATACCGGCACAAAAGTGGATATTCCAAACAAAAACATCATTGCCTCCATAATAGAGAGAATAAAAACATTTCAGACCGCAGACTATCGAAATTATTTTTCATTGAAATTACATTTAATGGTAAATAGGTTACGTTATACTTTTAATAGCGGAAATGTGCCCACCGAGAATTAAGCCGAGGACATATTTTACAAGGAAAGATTGAAACATTATTGAGAAAATTTTGGTTTTGGTCGGTCTAGCTTGTGTAATAAATAGGATTGATTGTTAACTTGATGATTTAAAAATAACTAAACACGGTAATTATCTAAATCTATTGCTACAAAAGAAAATCTGTGCCAAATATTTTAACAAACGTAAAATAAAATCATGAGCTTCGAAGACCTCTAGCGCCTAAACTGAGCAATTTTTGATAGATGTAAGTTGAAATTTTCGTGTGTTTAATTCGATAATTTCAAATGGATAATTTTCACCGAGGAATCTGTAGTCGTTTTTTTTGTATTTATTGGTACTTTTCATGCTTCTAGCGACATCTCTTAACTAACGAATGCAACCGGAACGTAAATATAGATGGCGCTGTCCACAGCTTTCCGCGGACAAAAAACGTTTGTATCGTTGCTTCTGTCAAATACTAGAGGGCAGGAGAGCGCTTTAGAGTCTGTTTTATCCGAGCGTCCATCTTGTTTAAATTTGGTCTCCATCAATTATTGATTAGCGTCAAGAATAGTACCTATCGGGATCAATATGTAACATGGAGATTAAAGTGTAAGCTGTTATGATGCAATGTCGAAGTAACTGACCTATGATTTAAATATCCATAGGAAGAATAAACATAATGTTTAAAACGACAAAAGCTTGTTATTTACACTACTTTTAACTATAGTCTATCATACTAATTTTATTGCTTGAGGATCCAGCTTATAATCTAACTAGTGCCTTTACTCGCGACTTTGCGTGGAATAAAAAAAATAGTAATTAATATAGTCTATGTTACTCAGTCATAATGTAGCATTCTAATGGCAAAAGAAATTTTAATATTGGTCTAGCAGTTTGAGTTTATTCATTACTAGCTTTCGCCCGCTACTCCGTCCGCGTGGAATTAAAAAAAGTAAGTAGCCTATGTGTTCCAGACTATCCTCTACATCTATGCCAAATTTCATCGAAATCCGTTCAGCCGTTTAGGCTACAAACTCTAACAAGCATCCATCCAGCCAAACTTTCGCATTTATAAAATTAGTATAGATCAGTGATACGAATTCGTCGATTTTTAAAAGGCGCGATATTAACACCTTTCGTTCACATTAAAAAAATAATATGGACAGATAAATATCCAGCAATGGTAATTGTAAGCAAGTTGATAGCAAGTTTACATCTAGATTATAATGTTCCTTGTTTATTTTATAATTTCAGTTAATACGGAAATCGTAAACATATTTATAGTATGTTTGTGACGTAACCGCAACGCTTAATACATATTGTATAAACAATTACGTAATTATTAGCGTCGTGCGTCTAGTACACCAAGCACTGTTTATACTAGTCCTTATTAAATAAATCAATCAATTAGGAAATTATAAACTGACTATTTGTTTGCCCGCGACTTCGTACGCGCGGTATTAGAAAACATATGAACGTAAAACAAAAAGCTACCTCTCGGGAATCTGACATTTTTCGGGTATGAATCGTATCCCATGTGTTACTCCAGACATGGTTTATATCTGTGCCAAATTTCTATCAGATATGTTGAACAGTTTCAGAATTATACATAAAAAAACTACCATATGTTAATGCATCCCATGGGAACCATAACTATTTCCAGGACTAAAAGTAGCCTATGTGTCCTTCCAGACTATGTTCTAGATCTATACCAAATTTCATCCAGTTCCGTTCAGCCGTTTAGGCTACAAACTCTAACAAACATCCATCCATCTAAACTTTCGCATTTAAAATATCAGTAATATAGACAGTTGAAATGAAACAAATATAAATATGTTACGACCGAGACGTTATATTAAGAATAAATTATTACCATTGAACAAGATTTTAATTTGATAGGTAATCGCATATAATTTAGAGAACATTAATTGTTTACTTTGCCACAAATAACAAAATGTTTTGTACAAGTGGAAACGCACCGTTATGATGTAAGGCATTATAATATTCTTTACGACACGATGTGACCGTGATTTTGTGCGCATTACATTCCACTTGGCGACATGCTAATAAGATGACGCCATAGCTTTTCGCTCAGGTTTCTCGACCTGAGACAGTACTCGTAGTTACCTATTGTACATAAATACTATATGAAAAAACAATATGTCAAAATGGTCATACATCAGGTTACTTGAAATTGAGTCTTCATATAAAATAAAAAGTACAAAGTCATTTTGTGACGAAACATTTCGTGTTTTAGTTTGCATGTATTGTCCTCAAAAACGCACTCAAAACATTACACGTGATCTCTAAGTGTTGAAATATATCTTATATAAAAAAATTGTTTCGTACTTTTGCACGATTCGAGTTGTTTACAGAAACATGTAGAAATTGAGTCACGTTCGCAAGCGTTATTTATACACTCACAAAGCGGACCAGAATAAATACCTCCTCCGCAACATTAAAAATAGTTCGACTAGGAATGATTGATAAAATAAGAGGGAGTAAAAATCAAAACGACGTTGCTTACATATAAAAATATTTTATTAAAAACATTTTGGTAACATTTAATAAGAACACTTAGGTAAAAATAAATCGACCTCAAAATTATTTCAAAAGAACAGCCTGGACTGGAAGTTCACGGAGGAAGCCGGAACAGCAAAAACTAAAATAAATAAAAACAATAACACTCTAGGCAGACATGTCTAATTGACAACCAGAATTAAGGCATCGCAAGAATAATTATTTAAGTACCATAAAATACCTACGGCTATTATTATAATTACAACAAATAAACGCCTAGTGTCTATCGTCAGTTGCGTATGCGCAGCGATGGCGGCGCTGCGCCCCTGGCGGAGCTTACAACTCGAGTATTATTGACACATTACAATTCACTCACGAGACACTTGCCACTACGCCGTATACACTACTAAATACTAAAACATCCCAATTATACGAAGCTATGTTAAAATTTTACCTAACTAATAATAATATTAACATCTTCGGCTAATTTTGATACTAGAATGATAAACATCATCTCATATTGTACTCTTAATATTACGCTGGATTAAATTATAAGTGAGGAATTAAAACACGTTACACATAATATTGCAAGCATTACTGAGATTGTGCACATTACGTGATGTCGTTACGAGTAATGACAGTAGTATGACAACTTAACGTTACAAGGAAGATACGATTGCTTATACTGAAGTGGATTAAAGGAACAGTCAAAGATTAAATTACGAGCATTGGCACTTTCAATATTAAATCTTAATTACACTCTCGAAATAGCACTGCATATCAATAACCAACTTAAAAACTAAATTCAGATCAGTCATTTATGATATCACATCAAAATAAACAGGGAAATACATAACATGTGATTATCGATTGGATATACTATAAAATATATTTAATAATCTTTTCAAAAGAGGTATTAATTTTCTTAAGGGTTACTAAAATATTGAGCTCTGCGCCGCGCGCGACGCACTATATCACGATAATACGAGAACAACATCGAACCAATCAGTTTTGGTACTTGGAGTTTGTCTCCGAGTTAATCTATTTCGCTAAACCTACATAATGCTTATCAGATATACGTAATACAGCCGGGCGACGCCGCCGGCCCCCGGCCCCCAGCCGCCCGGCCAAACCCTTCATCCTTATACAATTTTCATTATAAAAATACTGTCATTTGACTACAGTTCGATGAGAAAAAAATATAATGAACAATAGATATAAATACAACAGATAATAAGTATAATATCGTGTATAATGATTTGTCTAAACAAAATAAAATGCATAAAATTGAAACGATTTAAACAATGTAAACTTACTTAAAGACAGTTATTGGAAGGTACTAAATTGATTACTTCGGAAAATATATTCAAATAAATAGCACAACAACCAAAATATTTGGCAAATGTGGATTTAAATAAACATTAACAACTATACCCATCCACAACGAACTTACAACACAACTGGAATGCAAATATTGCATCGCACCTCGGCCTCTGCGCCGCCCAGCGCCACTACTGTGCGTATCGCTCCGAACATTCCCTCTCTACATTCGATCGAAGCTTTGTCATTATTAGATATTAAAAACTAAAAATAATCTGAATGCAACATTGGATTAAAAGTAATGATAACAACCATTTTGTGAGTATGTGTGACTGAGGAGATAGCACGTAACGCACACCCCTACAATAGTTTACAAGTGTGGCCCTCTCCCGCAATGGTGTTCACTGATAGCTTCGACGTGTTAATCTAAGCTGCATTCTGAGATCCATGCTATGTTCAGTTCAGTTCGTGACCAACTGACACTATATTAAATAAATAATTTATGTAGAAACGATATCTAATTTTTTATCAGTAATGTTCATAGCCCATATTGATTATAAAAGGAAACAAATACACAGCGATGACTGAGATAAAGCGTTTGATAAAATGCAATGTCAATTTGGAACATGATAAACTATGAATCTAAATTTTGTTCTTGTTATTCATAAAAGAAACCTAATGCATGGATGTTGGTCCCTTCCAAAATCTTCACACCATTAGAGAAGTACTTGTATAAACAAAATTTTGAAAACTACAAACCGTATTGTCACATATTAACATTTACTTTTATAAAAATAACTTTGTGGGAAATACGTCATCATGTACAAATACTCCAGTTCCAATTTAAAGCTGATCACAACATAGAAGAACTAAAGTTGCACAAAAGGACAGTATCAAGTATTACATTAATATAGTTAATTTATACATTACTTAGACATAATTGAAGAGACTCACACTATCAAATATCTTGACTAAAATTAAGAGACCATGGATATTTTAGATTAGTTTAAATATGCATTTACATAGAGATATTGCCAGTCTGTACACATAGTATAATTTCACTAAGCCCAGCATCTGGGCACATCAATGACTCGAAATTTTAAAACATCTGTAACAACTACTAATACCTTAGTTTATCTAATCACTGCTATAATTTGTGATGATATGCACTGATAACCCATCCAACTATGTGCTCTGGCTTGTCATACAAAATGAGACATTAAGCATTTCATTAAGATAGGAAATTGATTTTAGAGCAAAGTATCAAGATCATATCCTTTAGAATGTCACCACTATTATGTAATGCTCGGACGGTACATCCAACATCATAATTAGACCTTAAAATTAACCTATAGCTTGGCTTTAAATTCGTGCCATCTCGTCAAAACCGTAATAAACATCCGAGAAGCAGCCTTTTGGTTGAAAGACAAACCTACTGATTATGACTGTGGAATATATTAAAATAATTACACCTACAGCCCTAAAGATAATTATAAAACAATATTTAAATAATAACTATTAGATGTAATGGTGGGAGATACAACTAGTCAAAAGAAATGTCGAAAATTTAAATATTGCTTTAAATACATTTGGGAACAAAATCCATTGATTGAAATTATCAATCAATTGTATTTTATACTAGTCAATATAAATTGTTCTGATCAACAATTTATAGATAATATATTAAATTCATATTTAAAAAAAAAATAGATTCTTTGGATAACAAATCATTAACAATTCTAAAAGGAACTAAGTGTAGCATAATATATTAATTAATTAATAAGATGATTTCTGTTTTAAATAAAGAATATTGTAACATCAATAGAAGAGTAGGTTCCAAGTTATTTTCAGTGCTTAGACAAGGAAAATGCCAAATTATAATTAATTGTATTCCTATGGCATTGTTTAAATATAATTAAGCCTAACATTATCACACAAACAAGTTATTTGTTTAAACCAAAGTAATTTATATCGTCGCACGTTTCACAGAATTTTTCTAAAATTGCTTTGTTTAAATTAAGATCACAGTATTAAGTCACGTTCAAAATGTAACTCTACGAAATGCGTGGGACGATAACAACTTACATATTCCACAGTCATTTGTAAGACTGGGCCACAGGAGATGCACTGTCATATAGAAAAATATTACAAAATTGCACTAAATCAACAACTCAGTTCCCCGAGAAGGAACTGTCAAGTTTTGGTCAAATTAGTCTAACATTTATTACTGTATCCTAAACTTAAAGCAATTACGATTATGTGAATACAAAAACTCCGAAAATAAGTGGAGTATCCTATCATTTAAAAGTAAAATGATAAGTCGTCAGTTGAGAACTGTAGTCGTTGATTTACTGGATGGGTATGGCGATGTAAGCACCAAACTACTCAGAGACAGAAGTCGGTACGCACCCTGATGTGTCCCAGTCATACCCAACATTTGTTCTGAAGTTTGTGTTGATACATCGTCACCTCAATCCTTGGCGGCTACAACCCAAGAGAAGCCACAGAAATGGCAAGAGTCTTTTACATACTGTGTGTGCGTTCCAAACGGCCCCAGCCGGTGATACTGCGAGCGGTTAGCGAAGAACAGTGCGGGGTCCTTTGGTGGCAGCACTGTGGCACGGTAGTTCCATTTCGAATCGGTGAGATTAGCCATCAAGTTGAGAACGTCGCGTTGCTCATATCTTATTTTGATATCTTCAGCCTTCTGTTCCTTTGGACGTGGTTGAGGTTGCACGAATGGTTCAAATACTTTCTGAAATATCAAAAGTTAAAAATTGTTAAATACAACCTAAAAACTAACGTAAAACAACTATATGAAAACGAGATTAGCATTAATCCTGCATCTTACATTATTGACATTTTTATTTTTAGAAACAAATTTCATGTAATGTCGTATATAATTATAATAGGTTTATGTTTTATCATTTATTTTTAATTTAATTACGATATCATTATCTCATGTTTCAATCTTTAACCCCACGGCTCGCGAAATCTTTCCGTTATCAAATGTCAATTGTACACAATAACGTTAGCGTAAGACATTCGCCATTACAGAATATTATGAAAATAGAGAGGTCAAGGCCAGGACAAATGCAAACAAAAATGGACAAAATAGGAATAATGCTTACCTTTTCCGTAGTTTGAGGACTAGAAGGCAAGGAGTCGCTATTCACAGACTCTGATTTGAGCGACCCCAGCGAGCCGATACCGCTAGACTCGCTAGAGACAGATGGACTCGGACTTGTCTGCGATTGAGACAAGCCCGCTATGTCTATGAACGAGCTGAAGGAGTTGAAATTCTCCGTCTCCAATCCAGGTAGAGGTAGTGCAACACTTAGAGCCATTTCTGCAAATGGAAATGAACAAATATACTGTAATTACACGTGCATAAACCCCACAGCGTGTGAACATTATGCTGTGTTGACAGAATCTAACGCGCCAATTTATTCTAGTCACAGGACACACTTATTCATCGCACTCACCTTTGACTAGAATAGGAATAATAAAATGTTAAACTGCACTGTTTCAATGAGCAAAACAATATTTACCGAAAAGCGTAATCTCCAAAATGTACAAGCCTCAACGTAGTTGAAGGAGATCGAACATTTATAAAATGAAGTTAGCTACATTACATCGAGTTCGCGTTTGCGTGATGTCTACAAGCGGCAAGCGGAAATGGTTTGAGGTCGGTAAAACAGTCTATTACGCAGCAAACAAAGAAAAGCTTAAAATGGTGCAAACATAATATTATAGATCGATGAAACAGTTCAGGTTTATGGTATTAACAATTTATTTTGATAGTTAAATGCGAATATTGTTATTTGAATTTAATTTTCAACAATTTTCTTGTATTCGCAGCGGTGCCCTCTATATTTTGGTTTAACATCGCGTTTACTCCGATGTCCGTATTTCTCTGATAGATGGCAGCACTCCAACTTTATATTAGTTCGTCATGCGCGAAACAGATGGCGTTTCTCTGGGTTTTAAGGAAAAGTTTAGTTTCAGAATGTATGTTACCCTTGATGATTTTGATGAATTGGAATATAAAAATATACAAAATAACGTATACGATTCTCAGCCTAAAATAAATTAAACGGTCGAAGAGAACCCTGAAAAAAGTACAGCGATTTTCCGAATTTTAATTAAGACTTTGATTTTATTGTTGCATTAATTTATCTCTTTAAAGTAAATAGTAAAACAAAGAAAATCGATAAGTAGTGAACTTTGTTAGATCATCATCAGACTGGACTAGGCACATAAACTATTCGCAAATTTTGGACTCAATGATATACAATTTACCGTGTAACTTATCAACATATTGTAAAATATCAAAACTTATCTCCCCCTTCCCCTCTCCAAGCGTCGCTCGTGTATATCACAAATTATATCCATATAAACTAGAGCTTACATTACAAACCTTATTCTTTACATAGTAAGAAAAAAATAAAAATCATTTAAACGGACAGGAACTACATTTCAAGGAATGTAAACTAAATCAAGGAATTAAATTAAAGCAAATTAAATCATATTACATATGATAAATACTCCTTCTTGTGTAACAGTATAAAACTTGTTTATCAGTTTAAACAGCACTGGTTTATTTATGACTAGCTATTGCTCTCGATATCGTCGCGCAAAATTAAAAAAAAATATTAAGAAATATATTCTATGTTACTCACTCATAACTTTTAGACAACTTATTTAATTGTAACTAGCGATATCAATTTAAACACTCCACTACAGATCTCGCCAGGAATGCGCGCCAATGTCCAATGTCTAATGTCATTGACATCTGTCAGTTAGAGATGTGACGTCTATGCCAATAATCTATAGTGTCGTGCCAATTCTACAGCCCTGTAGTAATTTTCTTCTTAACATAACGTAGCTTTTTAATGGTGGAAGAATTTTTAAAATCGGCCAAATAGTTTTTGAGTTATTTCAATACATACAAAAATCCAAATCTTTTCTCTTTATAATATTAGTATAGATAAAAAATAATCTGTAACTTACACTACCCAATATGCAGGCATGGTTGTCGCTAGCCGAAGAACTAGGTTAGGTATAGGGCTCTAGGAGGTCTAAAATTCATATGATCTTATTTGTAGTACTTTAAAAATCTATTTTACCTTTTTCACCTCTACACCCTAGTCCTTCTGTTGAAAAAATAACGTAGTTAAGTATTAATTATCAGCAGTCTATATTAACTAAGTAGGAGTTAATTGGAATAATATTGAACGGTAACGATTCATAAACGCATTTTTACCTGATCATTATTAGTACGGAGATGAAAATTAGGTAATCACTTTTCAAGCAGCCTATTTGCTGTCTATTTAGTTGGTAAAACTCTCTCTTTTTCTCTCTGTCTCTCCTTTTCCTAATTGATGTTATATAGCAATAATGATCTACTTACATCCCATATTTAGGTGCCCCTGCTAGAGTCGAAAATAGAAAAACACTTAAATACCTTCGATTCCTATAGTCCTACATAGAAAGGTTTCTCCAAAACTCGTCAGTTTTAAATTAAATAATCCCCCCCCCCCAAGATTAACGTGACGCTTATGTTTGTTAGAAAGTTCATATACCCAGAACGATTAAACCGATCACGATGAAAATTGCCACAGATGTACATAGCCTGGAAGTACACATAGAGGCTGCTTACTATTTTTTTTAATTCCACGCGGGCGAAGTGGCGTGAGAAAACTAGTCTATTACTAACTTGTGCATGAGAAATCAACAGGTTTCAATTTAAGTATTTGTCGATGCGATTGAAACGGTAAGTTCAGTGTTTATTCGCTGGTATTGTGTTCATTAGTAGTTTTATAACTGATGTTCCGTTTGAAAAATCTACGAATTACGGTCAACAAAATGTATTTAAATAAATGTAGGTTCTACTTATAGTATTCGGAGCCGATTAAGCGTGATAAAAAGCAGGTCACAGTGACAACCTCTGCATATATCTACTAATTGCGAGCTTATACACTTGATGGCTTATGGTTTTATATCCAGAGAGTCGAAATTGGAATAATGAACTTTGAACCCACGTTGTCGTTCGGTCGCGATCTCGTCGACGTCGCGGGTTCGATCCTCGTCCACATAATTTGTAAATCTTATAATGCCACTTAGAGCGTCCGTTCAATAAAATAATAATAGTAAACATCCGTGCAAATGGCCGGCGGGCGGCACCCCGGCGTCGGGAGGGGGCTGCGGGTGCGCGGGGGCGAGGGCGCGGAGTGCGCGGGGGGTGCGGGGGTGGGAGGGAGGTGAGCGCTTATCGATTCGCGCCCGCGCGACACACTGTATCTATCCTCTCATCGATGCCCGCTCGCCGGCCTCACAAAGAAAGAGATAGGTTTCGCCGACTTTGATCCTTTTGTTTTTGGGCAGCGTCCGGCGATGCGGGCGGGGGCTGAAAAATGTGAAGGGGCGCTGATTGGCCGCCGTGCGCCGGCCCCGCCCCGCGCCCGCGCACCCCGCACGCCGCCGCGCGAGAGCCTCCGCAAGCGTTCAGTTCAAGGGCGGTTGCGACGCCGAGCGCCGACTTGTTTGGGTTCCATTTCTATTTATATAACTTAATGAGGGAACAATTATAACGATTGGAAGCCGATTACGATGATCAATGGACAGATTATACGCGGCCCCTGCCATTCTAACTGTAACATGCCATTATGATTTTTTTTATAGGAAATCCTTTTCATAATGTGTTGCGGGCTGAGAGCTGAGAGCAGAAAGCCTTTGTCTCAGAGAAACTTTCGTAATGTAATAAAACATGGACATATGGTAAATTTTCCAAAAACATATAAATAGTTGATTATGAAGATAAAATAAAAACAATAAATAAAACTCTGCTTTTTAATTTAACTTTATAACGCAAATTGTCGCTGTTTATTATATTTTCATTGAACAAAACATACACCAAAGGCAACGAATTGTATTATTCAATGTCTTTAACCTTCCATTTGATCTGTTTACAAAGTTTGAGAAGCGCTTTGCTCGCCGCAGCACAAATACACGCGCGATTTAAGCTTCACAGTTTCAGAGGGAATTGCAGGCCGTTTGATAACGTGTACTTGCAAACCTATTCTCTACTACCTTCAAACACAAACTATTTATCTGTTCTCTACCTAAACATAGATTCTTATTTCACTTACGGCCGAATACTGAAACGACCTTTAAATATACTACAGCAACAATGATAAGGCCACACTATACCCTTAAATCCATTATAATTTTGAAGTCTGTTTGATTGTAAGCGTCGCTTACGAAGCGAAGTGTTAATAATTCGTTTTATTCGGCCCTCATTAATGTTGGCCGTGTTAGAATTTATTTTTACATTGTTCTTTGTATCTAATGACTTTCTTGGGATAGTTAGAAGGCGTAACTGGCGTAAAACATAGTGGATGGACAGGCAAAGTGGATTGGTTTAAGTATTGGAGAAGATTATTTTAGATGTCATACTTCAACTAATAGTTATCGACTAGTAACTATGTAAATCTGACCAATTCTAGTCGATTCGTAGCTTTGTTTAAATAATGTGATTAAAGAAGGGACATTTACAACCTAGCTCCATCACAAAGACGTCGCGCGAAATGTAACATCACTCAAATCAATCACGGTCACTGTTCCAAAAGTACAGCAAACTTATCTCGTTCGAAACAATCGTTGTAAAATATACTTTAAAGGTATAGCGCTAAAGTCCTCGATAACAGTAAAACAAAAACTAGAACGTTACGTCAACGTGTCGCAGTGTCAATTGGTTGTGTTCATTTTACCTGTCACGTCGCGAAGACGCCATTTCCACTGGCGTGATAGACGCGTCACGCCGCTTCACATCGTGTCACGTTGCGTCACGTCGTCTGTTAGCGCCATTCGATATGGACTTATCGATTTCAAATAAAAGTCGCTCGTCTCTCGTCCTCAGTAATCGTCAGACCAGTACCTTCGTATTAATTGTATGAAAACAAAATACTATCCAGACTATCCTCTACAACTTTGCCAAATTACATCGAGATCCGTTCAGCATTTAGGCTATAAACTCTAACAAACATCGATCCATCCATCTAAATTTTTGCATTTATAATGTTAGTAAGAAGTAAAATTTTATTTAGTTGTTATCATTTTTATACATATACTCGTAAATTCAAAATTTTGAATCTCAAAAACACTTATTTACGTACCGTTTGTTGTTAAACAAACAGATGATACATTTTTTTTTCTGAAGAGTGGTCAAGTGACTAATCACAGCTCGAACAAATCCGAGGATAAACTTTTCGGCGCAACGAAATGCTTAATGAAAGGACTTGTGTTTTTTTGGTAAACTTAAAAGGTATTCGAGGAACAGTAGCAAAAGAATATCAAGAGTCATTTAGGTACAGTTTAAAAGTGTGCTTGTCGAAATTCGCTCTGTTGATTTTATTGCATTTCCATCGTAGCGATGAAAGTTACATTCGAGTTTTTTGTTTCTGTACTTAACATCGTTAGTAGAGATGCTTCAATTTTTATTGTGCTAGTGAAATACACATTCTATTTTATTACTTTGAAAAGCGTTAAGCACTATCTGTCTACCCAATTTTCATTTAAAGCTGAGTTAAAATAATCTATTAAGTTTCTATACTACACTAGTGGTCGTTAGCTTAGTCATAAAGCATGTTATATTACAAGCATAAACTAGCGCTAAACGACAAAATATTTAAATAGGTATCCAGGATTCATCCGCGGCTATCTCCAGATAAAACGCCCCAATTCACATGCGTGAGCCGCGTGATGGATGAGCCCGGCGATCAGACCCTTGCCGCCCTCGCCCCCCTCTCAAATTTGCCTTCCCCACACCCCCTTGTGTCCGACAACGGATCGCCCGGCCTAAGTCCTGTAGGTGATCCATTACGCTGGCATTTTTGCGTAATCCCCGTTTATAAATATGAAATTGAAGGAAGACCTAGTGATGCTTAATCGACTCGAGGTCGGGGTCAGGATGTATTTTCGACGCATATTATTTATGACGTGGGTATTACGCATTGTGTAAACGCATTTTCAGAATTTCAATTTCAGTGTGGGTCTACATAATATCCACTAGTAATCCAGTGTTCATTTCTATCGCTGTACTGGAATAATGTAAATCTGGTATTGGAGTAGGTAATTGGGCTCTTAGGTTAGATTTCTCATACTAAATTTATACTAAACGAGACTACTTAGTACTCATTACTCTGTGTGTGTTGTAAAAGGTATATTATCCGTCAAAAATGAGATAAACTCAAGCCATCTGAGATTAATGAAAACGAATTTTCGCAGCAGTTTATAGTTTGTACTGTGATACTTTTGTAATATTTACAAACTGTAAGCAAAATATTGCTTTTTAATATACATAATTGACCGGTCATTGCATTATCTCTGTTATAAATAATATAACTAGAACGTAATGAAAATAAACACATGCGTTTTGTGCAATCAAAGTCAACGGTAATGCAAATCATAGTGATTGTAATGAATACCGGGCGAAGTACTGATTACAGACGGGGTAACGTCTGATTATAGATAATTATAGTTGGGGGAGGAACGGCGGCGGTGATGAGCGATTTGGGTATTATTTGCGCTTTATTTGGGTATTTATTGCGCTTGAGTGACGACGCAGATATTATGTGAGGTTATAATACGCGTCCCCAGAGGGCTTTACCCTTCGACGATGCACAACGCTGTTATATTATTTTCAATCATAACATATTAAATTAAATTGTTATAGTTTATTTAGAATATTTGATTAGTGATTTTGGAGGTTGTTTTAAGTTATGGTGTCTGCAGAACTGCTTTAATAGTCTTCTATTGCGTAGATAATACTCCAATAAAGTCTACGTAAATTCACTGTTTACTTTAAATTAAAAAAAAATTATTCAGACAATCATATCATCATACTAATATTATAAATTCGAAAGTTTAGATGCATGGATGGATGTTTGTAAGGGTTTGTAGCCTGAACGGATCTGGATGAAATTTGGCATAGATGTAGAGGATAGAAGAACACATACTTAGTTTTGTTTTTTTAATCCCACTCAGACGGAGTCGCGGGCGAAATCTAGTATTGAAATAAACCGGAAAAGTTCACCTATTGGCACTATAACTATGAAGTTAGGCACGCAGTATCAAGTGCAACTCTTTAGAATTATTAAGAATCATTTAAAATTTGCTAACCTAATTTAGGGTCAGTCCATTTTAATATAACATATTGTATCGGAGATATTTGATGAGCTTATTATTGTCGTGGGCGATCTTAATCGACCCCTTTATACCTGGGGGCAAGGAATTATATTCATTAGCTGCAGGCCGGAGGCGGGCATGCGGCGGGCATGCGGGGAGCATGCGGAGAATATGCGGCGGGGAAGCGACGCGGGTTTAGTGCACTGATGTGATGATAAGCGCTTGTTTGGGGGTTACCTCACTTCTTTCGGTGGATTTTAATGCCAATTAGAGTAGACAATATCGTACAGCTGAAAGGATTGAGACCTTTATTAGTGTCGGATATTGTTATGTGATCGCTCGGTTGGAAATTGTGCGGTGGAAATGTATGCTGATTAGGACGGTAATAATAATATTACAACCACCTCGGGTTTTGATACGGTTCGATTGAATGGGCGGTTTCGTTGTTATTGTTTGTAATTAATAGTGAAATGTATATACTTGTTCTGTATCAAGTTCTCGATTGGGGAATTCTGAACATAATATAAAATTTAATTACATAATAAATGTTGATTCCAAATTGATTATTTTATTTGTTATTATGTTATGCTTATTATATAGATTAAATGTTACTATTAAATAGTAAGATAGACTAGCTAAGATATAGAAAATGCAGAATAACAATTTCATAGAGAACTCATGAACAATCTAAAGATTGACAATGAATATATTTACATTTTTTAGCTTCGAAATCTTAAAGTTAAGACCCGAATTTATATGTACTTACTTACTAGAATGTTATTATATAATAACTTACTTACTTACTAAGTATCTTAAATGTCTGATGAAAGGTTATTAAACTCTCCTTTAAGCCATATTGATAAGATCTTCATTGTCCCTCGTATTAGCTTAATTAGATTGATCCAATGATTAGTGTTTGCACAAATTAGCCTCATTAAAGACTAGTTAGTAGTCTATTAGACTGGTCACTATTAGACGTGTTAAGGGCCGTTTCCACCAATATATTAGCATTACAACGTAAATTTGATACGAAAAAGGTGAAAACTAAACAAATTAATATCTTATAAGAACAAGTCCATTTTCACTTTTGAAAGTACGGAACTTTTAGTAAAACTAGAACTCAAGAACTACAAGTATCCAGTAACAGTCTAAGTTATCAAAGTTTACAGCTTTGCGACGAGGAAAAATGTTTAAAAAAGAATCCGTGCAAGCTTGGAATGGGAATAATTTTTATAATACACTAGCTTTTGCCCGTGACTCCGTCCGCGTGAAATTTAAAAACAATAAAAAAGAAATGAAAATAAAACATACAGATGAATTGAGTACCTCTTTATTTTGGGAAGCCGGTCAAAAATATAGCCTACGTGTAGATTCGATATCAATCCCGGACGAGGATTGAGTCCGAACATACAGTACTTAAGGCATAGGGGGTGCACCGGCAATAATCAACGGTACACCCCCACGCGGGACACGGGAAATAAAACCACGTAATGCTGGTTTAAGAAACACTGGTTTATTTGTGGATATGTATCACATTATATTTCGTCTTGACTGCTGACCAAGCATGCTGATTTACACGAGATACGTTAGTGTGCGTAGCTGCTGGCACAGCAACACGTGCGGCCCCGATCTCATTGGCTGTCTGGTCAACCTCTGCATATTTTTGCCCTCTTTTCTACTGGTTACATGATCTTCAACTATCACGTGCCAGTTATTTGTTGCCATGGTCGTTGACACGAACATACGTTACTCACAGATAAATTACCTTTGTAACGGTGAAAGAATTTTTAAAATCGGCCCAGTAGTTTTAGAGCCTATTCATTACAATCAAACAAATAAAGTTGTCTTCTTTATAATATTAGTATAGATTTAAAATTTATCAAACAATAAGTAAAATTAAATATTAGTGAAATGTTCATAAACTAATAGTAAATGTAAGTTTTAAGATATAACGAACAATTACAAAAGTATATCAAATAATTTGTTTTCGATAAAGAAAATATTTGGAAATGCATTAATGACTTAACACATGACAAGAATCATGGTAAAATAAATAGGGAGAGAGAGGGAAAGAATGAAAGAGTGAGAGAGAGAGAGAGAGAATTGGTATTTCCTTCTAGAAATATTACATAATCAACAAAATAGTTGAGTTCTCAAATACATTAATTATCGAAAACAACAGATACCATATTACAAAAGACTTAATGAACATTCCCCTCTGTCGTAAAACATCTACGATAAACTGACGTGTGTGATGGATTGTTCGCGGATTGCTTTAACTACTTCTGCTTGTTTTTTAAGCAACGCCCTCCATACAAGTGTGTTTTCTCACGGACTGTAACAACCATATTTTTATCAAAAAAATTATCATTAACTTGCCCTTATCCCTGACGGAGGGTCGGCACAGTATGTGCTGCTCTTCCATACATTTCTATCAGCCGTCATATCTGAATCCACTCTCTTCTTAAGCATATCCTCTTTCACACAATCCATCCATACTTTCTTCGGACTTCCTCTCCCTTTGTAGCCATCCACATTCATTCTTAACATTTTCTGGTTTATGTCCCCATTGTCTCGTCGCATAACATGTCCATACCATGCTAACCTTTTGATTCTCAACATCTCCACCACTGGCGTTACTTTCAAATTTCCTCTAATGTACACATTCTTAACTTTATCCATTCTTGTCACACTACACATCCATCTTAACATACGCATCTCAATGAAAAATTTACTCAACTTTATGAAAAAAATGTATAGATAAATTTTTCCATCTCTACATGTATTCAGTTAAAATGTATAGACCAATTAGCTTTCGTCAGCCATTCCGTGCAGAATTAAAAAAAACAATAGTAAGTAGGTTTGAGTTCTTCCAGGCTATTCTCTACATCTAGGTATGCTAAAATTCATCAAGATCCGTTTAGCAGTTTACGCTACAGATTCTCACAAACATCCATCCATATAAAAACATCACAGAGTTATCTTGGTTGGACTACACTTAATCGTTGTGTATTCTGTAAGGTACTTTTAAAATTTAGAGTGTTTGTTTATAAAAAATTAACAGAGAACTTATCTATTGATTCAGTTACCTTTACAATCGAAAAATCAAAAATAACTACCAGTTACTTTTATGCATTCACATGTAAAAAAGAACCAATTCTAAAAAAGATAAACGTTCTTCGAGAATCCGAACACATGGTGGGCTTAGTTATAAAACAGTTTGCGAGATTAATTGCCATATTCCGTGTTAGATAAGTATAAATGGTAACTATGTGGGGGACGCTGCCGCTCTACACCCTTCTATAATTATGGAATCTCGTTTATTATAAGATAAAGCGCGATCATGAATTATAAGATTAATTAATAGCGCACTGCGCACGGCTGTGTGCGATCTGCAATGTGGAAACCGAAAATATGCACGTAACAATACGATATTAACTACTTTTTTCTTACGTGTCTGTAGAAAATATCTACCATTTATTTCAAACAAGCTGACACACTTGTCCAAACTGTACGTCTGATTATCTTTACGAGATTATTCGGTAGCATGATTTGAATCTTGAAGTAATAAAAATAAGGTCCGTAATAAGGATTATAGGAGATTATTTGTAGTTGTTGTAGGTAAAACTTAAGAGTAAGCTTTCCTTTAATTGTAATTCCTTTCAATCAGCAGAGCTATTCGCTCAGCCGGACAGTTGCAATCAGAAAAATTAAAGTGCTGCTCTTTCCGCACGAAAGTCCCGGCCATTGTTTCATTGCGGGCCCGGCGATATTGTTTATGCGAGCGTCGCAGTCGCTACCCAGGCGGCGGCGGGCGGCGGGCGACGACGGCGGGCGGCGCGCTGTCCGCGGGCGAGACATTTCACGAGCGGCTGCCCGCCTGACCTTTCGGCACCCGGGGACCACGCGAAATGCCATCGCATTTCCAACTTTTTTTTCCCGACCGCCCGCTCACTCGACGACACTCGATTAATTTTTCACGGTACGCTTGTCAAAATGTGATTTAATATGGCAAGCGAGGGTTGAGTTACTCCGCTTTGACGTGTGATGCGTGCAGCCGCGCTCGACGGCCGTGGCCGGACCGCGCCGAATTCTGTTAGGGTTATGTTGTGGACTTGCAGAACTCAACACAAACTAAACGATCCTTCACGCGTTTTGATTCTGTCGGCTGAGTGCGGTGTGTTTGGTTTGTTGACGTTGGTTTTTGGTTTATGTGTTTGCGTACTGCCAATGCTCTATTTATATGATGTTTTTCGTAGCAAATGAAGTTGTAGTACACTTGACTTCATTTGGCATTTAGAGTACTGTCATTTAGTTGCAAATGAAGCAAATACGCAAGCTTTTTTTTTAAAGATCAATAATTAATTTAATCATTAAAACTCAAAATGAAAAAAAAAAAACCGTTGAACTAAATCCAATATGTAGATCACAGTTGATGGATATTAAGTATTACTTTAATAATTAGAATTTATTAGATAAAGCCTGAGAACATTCAGATTTATTATCCCTTTGTTCTGTAAGTTAAGGTCGATATTAACTTGTGTTACAATTCGAGCGCGATGTTACAAGTGGTGGTATCAATAACGGCCAAAAATAGGAACCGCAATTTCCAATTTGCCGCGTCACTCCGGATTCCAATAGGAAGCGGGGATAAATGGAGTCACATTCCAATATGTCACACCGAGCGGGGTCCGACCATTTCGCTTTTTGGCATTTGGCATTCGGCATTCGAGATTCGCGGTTACGGATATTCGGGCCGCTCGTACGTACTTCGAATATTGGCGCCAACGTGCATTCCTCACCTACACCCTAATGAGATTCTAACGCGCTATTCACAAATAACTAATAGGTCATAACAGATATTTCTATTTATTATAGTTAGAGTAATTACTAACCATTGATAATATTACCCATTGGTCAGAGGATTTCCATGGGTTCGTTTTTAAATTTCAAAAGTCAATTTCTTCACAACATAAGAAATGTAGGTTTATATTTTCGTGATAATTTACCAGGTTAGGTAGAAGAATGTGTAATTTTTTTACAGAAAGACCTCACGTATAGCGCGTATTCCTTAAACGTAATACGAATGTGAACGGTGAATGGTCTAGAGCGGGTCTTTCAGAAAGACATTAGGCAATCTATACACGGACGGAATGCTCGTCACGTTAGTCGTTATTGCCTGTACAGCGCCGCCTTTGCCCGCTCTGATTTGAAATATTTCCACGAAACCACTCATACGCTCGCAAACACGCACCTATTAAGACGGATCGAGTAATTTTGATATTTAATTCTTATCTAAGTTATACTTTTTCTAATAATTGGCCTATTTGTGTACCTCTTAAGAGGCTTCTATCAAAGCTTTATTTTTGCTTTTCTTTCAATTAAAGTATTAAGTATTTAAAAATTTAGAACAAGTCGTCAAGTGGTATTTCAAAGGCTCATAGACAATAACTTATGCAATGGTTAATTACGTACATAAATTGGACCAAATATTGGATTGAAAAAAATCTAAAATTCCTCCATCAGCAATAGAGCAGGGAGCTATAGTTTCCGCAACACCCCTGCAAGCGGAAATTTACTTTAAAATTAGTTCAAATATTTTATATTTAATTAATAAAGTATCAAAAAGGTTCGATCGGTGGGGGGATTGAAGTCGCGGCTCTGCGGCTCCGCGGCATGCAGGCCTCTCACGTGGCGTAGGGTAATCGTGTTGTAGTGCGCGTTTGCACCTCATTGTGATCCGAGGCAATCGCGGCCGCGACTCGCTGCCTCTACCTCTGCCTCACGTGCCTATTCTAATGTGCTCTATCGGAGTTCACGGGTTGCCACCTTATAATCATGCTATTCATCCCATATTATAATCATGCTAAAAGACCTTTTTTAAAAATATAAATTGTTAGCGATTTTTTTTCGTGACGAAATGAAGGTTTTTTTTGTAAATAAAACTATGACGAAGTTTTCCTACTTTGCCACTTATCTGGATGGGATTTAAGTTTGTTTGAAAAAAGGTTATTACATTATATTACAAACTTCGGAGTTATCTTACTAGCTGCTCGTATTTTAGCAGTATTAGTCAATCTCTATGAGATGTTGATTGCAGTTTGTATTTATTTAATTTTGCACTGATAACAATAATCTAAATATGTTTTGGCAGCCCTCATGTCACGTCTAACAAGCACTCGAAGCAATCGGAATACCTTTCACGTTATTACAAATCCGATTTTTATGCGAGCATGTTATGTAATCGTGCACAGAATAAGTCTTCATATAATTTCTTTCACATAATAAGGACATCGAGATAAATTTTTAAAAAATAAAGCAGAATATTTTTATGAGACGTATATATCTCAAGAGCGTCGGTGGCACAGTGGTTTAAGCACTTGACATGTAATCTACAAGTTTTGGGTTCGAATCCCGCCATGTACCGATGTGATTTTCGATTTTTTGAATTTTCATATGAAAATATCATATGTACATAATTTACCCAACGTTCTTACGGTGAAGGAAATCATCGTGATGCAACCTGCACACATCGGCGAGGAAATTCAAAGATATGTGTGAAGTCAACCAACCCGCAGTGGGCCAGCGTGGTTGAATATGGCCTAGTCACCCCTTACTTAGGACTCCGAGCCGCTCAGTGGGGAAGTATAGTGAGCTGGTGATGATGTATCTTAATATAAATAAAAAAAAACCATTGTACATTGTCCCAAAACTCCTAAAGTGCATATATTTTGTTATCGAAATAAAAGTTTAACTTAAGATTTATTAAGTGCTATAAAAATAAATAAACCCAGCTGCGAAATCTGTTAGTTTATAATTTGGCGCGAAATACCTAGAGAACTGTCAACGTATTTAAAAAAAAAAACGATTAAAATCTTGCGCAAGCCGACAGCGTTTTTGCCGCAGCAGATGTGCGCGTGCGCCACTCACCTGTCCCACGTGGCTAACAACAATGGTCTACGAAGCCTTGACGTCCCATTGTTGTTCTTACATTGATTTAGCTAACAGGGTGCAGAATCTCTCTTATCTTAAATTTCAAGACAGAACAACAAGAGGTTATCAAAAGTGGTGTGACTCGATTTGAGCTTTTGTGCAAAGTTCCGCAAAAATTAAATCATTCACAAATTTATTTATATTAACAGCATGCAGGACTATATATGATACTAGTCAATGAACTTAAACAACAGGCAACAAGATTACATATCCGCTGGTGTTGCGTTGTGTTGTGTTGAGGTACTCATCGACGCTCATGGATATCCCCATGGGCGTCGATGAGTACCTCAATGTCACGCTGCTTATTTGCCCCCTTATAAAAAACACTACATTTTTAGCTGTAAGATTTTTTTGTAAGCTATAAGAGATAACACTTTGTACACTGAAGAAAAATCAAACAAAACTTCCGCAATCAATATATTTTTATGTTTTTTTTATGGTATAAAAACATTGCTTCATTCACAAAACTTTCATTTACCTGCTTCCAGGCCTTATTAATGATTTATTAAAGTAAAAAGGTATTGTTACTTGAATAGTAAGAAATGTTAAGGTACATTAACTTTTAAGTCGACAGAACTGTCCTAAGCGGTTGGACAATTGTTTAGCAGTTAATATAAGAGATTTTATAACTGTTATTTACAGAAGTCTCTAGGAAAAGGTAGGATTTAAAGTAATAATATCCTTAAAACTAAAACAAAAACCATGGTAACGTTAGACATAGTCCCACAAATAAAATGTCACTTGTCTTCATAGATATTTAAACAACGAAATAAGAGAGTATGTATTGTTTTAGAATAAACAATCATTTCTAGATTGTTTAGTCTAATCTAAAAATGCATTTAAATGATACATATTCGTGTATTTAATTTTAATTGACTTTTCTATTGTTTGGCGTATTTCGATTTATGAAGTGCAGTGGTCGTAAGTAATTCTTGTACAGGTTTCGTCCCCCGCCTACCTGGCGGCTGATACCAAACGCCGCGAGCACACTACGTAGAAATGCACAATGGATGTCGGATTTTTTTCAACGATCCGAATTTAAGCGCAGTTTTTCGGCGCAAATTCCAAATGTACACCTGGACGGAAACGGCCCCCGGGGGTCCTTGCACTGATTGATGGAGGTCCCGTGATTTTCGCATTACAATACCAGAAAAATCTACGCTCAGTTCGTACCGGCCGAAGTCGGCGACGTACAGTCTATAAAACAATCAATGATACAGTTTTGTGAATGGAACGTGAGACAATGATAGCTTTTGTGAATGCTCGGAGGTGGGTGGGCAGTATAGTGAATTATTGAGAGTTTCGACTGGACAATTGGACGTTTGTGACTGTAGACTGACCTCTTTCATTTAAATCGCACTTGTTTTTTTTACGAATTTCCTAAAGTTACGTTCAGTGAATTACGTAATTAAAGAGAACTAGCTTTTGCCCGCGAATCCGTCCGCGTGGAATTAAGTGAAAAAAAGTAAGTAGTATATGTGTTCTTCCAGACTATCCGGTACAACTATACCAAATTTCATCGAGATCCGTTCGGCCGTTTAGGCTACGAACTCTAACAAACATCTATCCATCCATCCATGTAAACTTTCGCATTTATAATATTAGTAAGATCTTGTAAGATAAGCTCTGGTAGGAAAAAATATTATTTTCATAACAAATGTATGTCCATTAATTAAACTTTGGGATCTATCCCATAGTTCCATTTCATATTTTCGCAAAAAGAACAGAGAACAAAGTAAACAAAGAATCTAACACTTAAGTAATTTATGTAAATCAAAACAAACATGTGAACCTTTCTTTTCCGTACATCAAAATAACACAACACGTACGTGCTTCAGTGCGTTTGATCGATCTCATTATAAGTATGGAGATGTGTAAAGATTAGAGATCCCGCAAAATAAAGCCGAATCCCGGAGGAGTGATTGCCGACTGCTGCGACTGCCTACCTCCGTTAGTGAGCAGATTTAATCTCAGATAAGTGGAACGGCCTCAGCAAAACACTTTACATAAATTTTAAACAACACTTCATTAGAACCGGAATATTTGATTAGGTTATGAAGAAGGGTTGTTTCTTTGTTCTCGATAGAACATGCATTGATATAGTTTCATTCATGTTTCTTAATTTTGGATAAATTTGTCGTGTGGAACTGCTGTTTAAATTATAAGTGTTCTTATTTTGTAAACCCTCAGTCTGTTTGTAATGTATGAATTTGGAGATTTCTGTAGAATTTTGAGTATGTTTCCAATTGGAATATGAATAGACTAGCTTTCGCCCGCGACTCCGTCCGAGTGCAATTAAAAAAAAATAAAAGTAAGTAGCCTATGTGTTCTTCCAGAGTATCCTCTACAACTATCCCAAATTTCATCGAGATCCGTTCAGCCGTTTAGGCTACAAACTCCAATAAACATCCATCCATCTAAACTTTCGCATTTATAATATTAGTTAGATTAGATAACATTTGCAATTTAATTTTGAATAGTTTATGAAAAATATATTTCAGGAAATTGTAATTCAATATGTAATACGTAGGTAAAATAATTAAGTTACTCTGTATTGACTAAAATTAATTTTATGTTATAAAAAACTAATTACATATTACATGATATAAAAAGGACGCACTTTAAAACTTCTCGTCGCCCTAAAAATGGAGTGAAAAGAAACGTAGACGTAGAAATAATGAAATATCTTCATCCAACCCTTCTAATTAATAGCCATCACTGTCTGCTCCACTCTCGAGGGCTGACAACGCTTTCAAGTTTTTTAATATGCTTCCTCACCTCCGTAAAACAGAAAGGATAATTGCTTTTTTCCTCTGCCAAGTTTCAAGTCCTCCCCGGGCGCGAATCTCGCTACAATTACTAAAGTTGGCGATGTTTTACTGAGAACTCTGATGTCAACTTCGCGATAGGTGCTCTTTAGATTTAATACGCGTCCAACTCGAACTGTTGAAGTATCTTTAATTTAAGTTATTTATTATATTTGTGTGATAAATTATTTATTTGTACAGTCGATAGTAATATATTAACTTACATTTATATAGATTTTCTGTAAGGTTTTTCGTGGATTAGAAATTTGTATGAAAACCTACTATAGTTTATAATTTTTTTTTTAAGCAAGTATAACGTTTTGGACAAAGTATTTAAAACCGTTTTGTTAAAACAACATTTCTTGGAAACTCTCGTGGTACAAGAGCAAAATAATGAAAAAAGAAACTAAGACATGGACAATCTTTTAGCCTGAAAATTGAATAGTTGGATTACGCGAACTACAGGGGTACAGTTAGGGCTGTCCAAAGATATATATAAACATGTTATTCTCATTGGTTTGACAATAACTTAAATAAATTATCATTGTCGCTTAATAAAAACTACTCAATGCATTTGGAAATAATGGGAGTTAAAATCATAGTTGCGTTTTTACAATTTTTGTTACAAAAACTTCTTTATTTATGTAGTTTTATTTTTAGCTATACATGTCTTTTGTATATAGAGTAAAGTTTATGTTTATTTTTTTAATTTGTCTTTAGTGACAGCCCTGAATATGATTCCAGGTATACTATTGGACGCTCAGGAGCTGATTATACTTGCTATTGTGTCGCAGACATTGGACGCAATTAAGTATTAGAGGAGGTTTATAGGTTCTATATGGTATCAGATAAGCTTCAAGGGATCAGTCAGAACAGATCAGTACGAACAAGTTATATTTTTCTTACATTATTTGTGGTAAGGGCACTCACTATTCTCCTCAGGTTATTTTGGCTAATATTTTTTCAATCAGTGACCAGTAATATTTTTTATTTGGAATCTGTAATGGATCTAATTTTAGAATATCGACTTGGGAACTATTTAAAAATATCTGGTACGAATTAAAATATAAAAGATGAAACAATGAGACTTATCCGTAGTATACAAAACTTGGCAAAACTCGCTAAGTAATTGCAGACTAGTTAACAAGTGCGGTGGCATTGCACGCCACTTAAGTGGTAAATTCGAGGAAGCTGTCATCTGAACACAACCCGTTGCAATCGTTGAAGTGGTCTGCTAACGAACACGCGTGTCAAAGCGAAACACTTCATTAGGTGAGCGACGCTCCTCATGCCCACCCCGCGCCCCGCGAGCCCCCGCGCTCCCCCGCGCTTACCCCCCGCGCCAGCTCCGACCTCTATTTAGTGGGCGTCTTACCGACTCCGCTGCGCTAATTAGACGACGCCGACTCTCCTCTCATTAGTGGCGAAATTATGCAGTTTGCTGGAATTCGGGTTAAATGTGAGGTCGAGGAGTAGAGCTTCGAGAAAAAGTGAAATATTCTCTATACTATCTCTGCGACGACTCTTTATATTAATCAAGAAAGTTTCTTGTTGGATAATCTTGGACTTACATATTCCTTATGAATGTTCTAGCATTCAGTTCTAATAACAGACTCTTATGGGTTAAGATGTAAAATAACTGAAAATATTGTACATAAATTGTTATAGGTACGCACAAAGAATTGGCTAATTAAAGCACCGGAACACAAAAAAATGTGTTGAGAAAATGAACGATAAAATTCCCTTCTCATTTAGGTAAGCGGGCGAAAACTGGTATACATATTTGTAAGTAGGGAAACGTCCTCTCGGGCAAACAACGTTTATCTACAGCACATTGGGTTAATGAATGGGGGAGGAAGAATGAGAAGTAGGCATTATTTTAATTAGAAAAATTGCTGGTGAAACTCAGTCGAGGGCTCGGAGCGTGTAAATGGAGTGTATGTAAGCTACAGGCCAACGGCGCACAAGTATCACTGTATAAATGAACAAGGCACATTATTCACGAAAACAGTTTGCGTTTTGAGACCATTCATATTATTTCAGTGTGTTTTTTAAAGTAGTAAGGTTCAATTAACTTTAATTTACCATTTATCGCACTCCGGACCTTTGACCTGAAAATACAAAAGCGTATTGTAACAAAGTATAAATCGTTAGCGGGCGTAACCTGTCCATTAGGTAATAAATAAACACAACAGAATGAAGAATTCGGCTGCGTTAACGCTGATCCACCCAGTTGCCAACAAAGCGTAACGCAAGGTAGCTCGCCAAAAAACGCCGCATCATAGTCAAATCATTTACGAAATATTGACAACAATAAATTATTGCCCTACGGCGAGGACTTTAAAAAATTTCGGTTATTAATATTTGTTTTCTTTGTCCCGGACCACGTGTCCCCACACCTGAACTGTGCGAGTGACGCTGCCAAAAAAAATTGCAAAAAATATTGGAGGCTAGGCGAAAAAGAGCAGAGGCGCAAACAGACAACAGCCAGTTTGAATGATTGCTTCCCTGGAAGAGCGGCAAGTCCATTTTTCACAAGTGCCATTCACCGCTTTCATGTTCCGTAGGTACTGTGTATATTATGTATACGTTTTTATTTATCGCGCCACCCCCACCCGCGGCGGCCCTCGGCCAAATTGATATTCGTCGAATACGAATTTACGGCGTCCGATTCCTCACTGTTTTATTCATTTAGTGATTTCGCGATGGTAAACACGCAGGTAGATGTGTTTAATTTCGAAATGAAATGTTTATTGCCGCGTTTCCGTTTTGTTTTCAATTATTTTGCATACTACCTACTTGTTCCACAGTTAACTTGTTTTAGTATGTTACTGGTTTATTTATTATTTATACTGCATTTGTTCCGTAATGATGTTCGTTAACTTTATACGTAATGTTATTAGTGTCATATACATACGAGAGGTAAAATTAAAACAATTAATGTTTATGTTACACTGAATTATGCGTTGGAAGTTAATCAATTTTAGCGTAACCGCTGTAACATCCATTGATACAATCCAATGTCTAATGACGTAAAAAGTATGTCCCTGCAATGAAACTTCGGCCAGGCAATATAAAGATTATACAGTGAACAGACGAGACAACTTCGCTAATTATACCGATACAATTAAATCTCTCTTTATAATTTTCTTTCTCTTTCTAAAAAAATCTTATTGTTGAATAAAACTGTTTATGATTGAATTGACATTAAATACAGTTTACAGAAATTTATAATACTTAAAGTTATAAGTTAAATTTAAGAGTTAAAAATAAAAATCCATCCATCTCTTTCTAGGTCTACCTCTACCGGTGTACCCTTCCACACTCATAACTAACGGTCTCCTTGTTACATATGATTCATCCCTTCTCATAACATGCCCATACCATGCTAACCTTTTACTCCTTACTTTCTCTACCACTGGGGCTACTCTTAAACTTCCTCTAATATATTTGCGACATATCAATGTAGAAACTAATGGCAGTAAAATGAATACAAATATTGCATAGATTGTGTTTACAAAAGTAATAACTGAAAGTTCTTTTTTGTATTTCAAAATAATTAAATTTAAAATATTACACCTTAAGTAGATTTTAGTTGTGTGAATAAAAATTGATAATAAGCTCCCAGAGGCTTTACCTTGTTAGGTAAAAACCGAAACATTGACAACTTTATCACATCTATAAGCAAGCCAGGGGTCACAAAAGCACGTCGTCATTGCATGGCAATTTGAATGCGGCCGCTTAGCCGTGTGACGGCCGCCATGACTGATGAGGGAAGGGTGAAGATACTCTGATCATAGCTTGTCATCCGTTCTTGATATACATTCTACATGTTTGCATAACACTTCTTAGTTGGCTTTACAATGTTTAGAACATTAGGTGTTATTAGATTGATGCAATTTTCTGATTTAAAATATCTGTAAGTAGACACAGGGTATTAGATAAACTAAAGAACATATTAATAAAAAGAACATAGCAATGCTGACTGTGAAAAAAAATTCGCAAAGCATCTTAAGATGCAAATCTTGAAACCCAATAAATTCAATCAATCGAGAAAAATCACCGACCACGTCCAAGATTCAATCGTCGCAAAGATTGGCCTCAAAATATACGGGCAAGGGGTGAATTTGGAGGCTTACTGTTGCATTGGCAATGAGACGTGGCGTTCGGGCGTCGACAATCGGGCAGCGGCCGTTTGCGGCGACGGCAATTCGCATTCATTCACGGGCCATTGGCGTTGCCGTAGCACAACCGACGTTCAACGCCTGCCTAATGTATTCCTTGCGTAATTCAAATTTAGAACTGGTCCGCAACAATCAACAATAGAGGTTACTTGAAAGTGATTTTATTACAACATTTTATTCAGCGAAATGTTTCCATTTATTAGATTATTGCCGCACTCGAAGTTATTTGTTCACTAAGACATTTAAAAAGTATATGACTAAACATAGTGAACAACTTTTTTTCACCGGTAACTTCTTTGAAAGGTTGTATGTTAGTTGTCAAGTTCAGTATACCACCTCATGTCATTGTATTGACATGTTATAATTAAACAGTGTCACAAAACAAAATATAAACATTTACATGATTTAGTGACACCTATTGGCAATTCATTTGACACGTGGTTTTGAGGATCTCTTAATAGATAGCATTAGTGGATCCTGTGAATAATGTCTTAATTTTTTTTAATGCTTGTTAAGTTAGCGCTTGACCACAATCCCAGCTAAATAAAGTGATGATGCGGTCGAAAGATGGTACACGCTAGCTAAATAAATAGCTGAAATATAAACTATGCTTCCTATATATATATTTTGAAGTTATTTGATTTCTATGGTAAATCTGGACTGAGTGTCTTATTAGAGAAGCCTTGCATAGTTGTGTCTATAACTTTATTTGTCGTAATGTTGAAATATGCATTCCAAAGCTTATGTGTTTTATAAATTTGAAAGGCTTTAAAATTTTTACTTTTATTTTTATTACAGAATATAATTCATTTAGTTGAAAACAAAACTCGAGAACGTTAGCGTGGGCGCGGGGGATTCGTCAAGAGTTAGCAGTTGCGCCCCAGTTTTGCTCGTGTAACATTTACAAATGGCGAGGCAACCTTTATATAAGCTTACTTGTTTACCTGACTTCATTTCTAGGTTAATAAATTTTCTTGCTATTCGTATAAATTGGTTTGTAACTAGCATAGGTAATAAAAATTATTTTTTAAATATTTAAATTAATTTTTCAAGACAGAAAATTGAGGTATGTGATGAAAACGCAGAATTTCAGTAAAGTTATTTTACAAGATTGGCCTACTTATAGATAGAGAAAAATGTATTATAATTTCGAAAGTTAAGCCAAAGTAGAAATTGTATCTTTTTATTTTAACAGTTTAGGGTAGATATGAAAATATAAAATAAAATTTTATACATAAATATATAAATTGTACATACTAGCCGATCGGCAGTAATTCCTTATACACCGTTTAGGTTAATATCAAACTAAATATTATTACAGGCCGCAAAATTTCCGTGGAAATAAATTAAAAACGCAACAACAAGCTTGTAACGAGCGTTGAACAAAGCCGTCCAATAAATCAAGGCGGGCAGGTGAGGCGGAGAGTGCTGTTTGTGCATTAAGAAGGCCCCGTTTCCCAAAGGCCTTTCTTGGCCCTTTCTTCACGTTTTAAAAAGGAGTCGACGCCCGATATTTTCGCGTAGTCATCGGCATCACATAAATATTGGAAATGGGGCGGCCCCTTTCTTGTCTCGGTCGAATAATTAATGCGGCATAGTATCGTTGTCGCTTGTTTTGTTGCCAAAAACGATCGTTGTCTGCGAAGAAATTGGCTAGCACGGGCTCGCTTGGCCTTTATTGTTCTAAAGTATCGTTTGTATTATATTAACATCACCTAAGATACAAATATTTTAAGTTTTTTTATTTCTTTTGATGGTCTTTTGCTTTTCGTTTAAACGAAAATTGAATTACTTTATTATGTAAGTTTCAGACACATGACAAGTCCATATCAATTCATTGATTTATTGTCATTTTCACCAGTAAACTAAATCTATACTAATATAATAAAGCGTAAACACACACTTCTTTGTTGCCTAGGATGTCAGCAATTACAGCATATTTTTAAATAATTCTTTTATTAGTAAAAAGCCCTACACTTACGTCACGCTTTAGGCTGTATATTTTCACGCCATTAAACTTAAGGGGTAAATATTTTGGATAAAAACCCTAATGTGGGAAAGAGACTATAAGTTGCTGCCGAGGAAGCAATATTGCCATGGTTTGTCATCATGTCATGTCATTTTGACACATGTAGGTAAACAATGAAATAACGTTTTTATAATTTCACGCGGATGAAGCCGCATGGGAACAGCTAGTAATTAATAAAATATTTGTTTGGAAATATTCTCATCGAGTTTGTAATAAACCGAGGTTCGATGTCAGTGTCCAAGTGGCGTATCTGAACATGAAACTAACATTAAAATAAGTGAGAGCCAGATAGAGGAAAGTTTACTTGATGAAACTCGCTCGTTGTTCTATTTTAGTTCTTATTTACGATACCGACTTAGTTCGCATAAAAAGTCCAGTATAATATAGTTGATTTTGAGTTTATAAGATCTAGTATAATCATAAATCTTATGACATATCAGTCTTTTTCAGGACTTACAATTACAATCGGATTAATAATTAAATTATTATTATAAAACAATTTATTAATACTTACTCCAAATTATTTTTAATAATAATAAAGTATTTTCTCGAGTTACAAGTTTAATGTTATTCTTCTCATAACTGGCAGTGATAAAAGGACACTGTCGAAAACAAAAACCGCTGAAATATCTCGACTTGTTCAACAAAAAAAATTAGCTTATCTCACACACGCAATTTGCGTCGGCAATTTTCGTCGCTTCCTCTCATTACCCCGCCGTGATATATTTGCGTGTTTATTACTGCAATTACTTAGAGTAAATCTCACGTCCTTCCTCGCCTCCCCCGCACCCCCTAGGCCGGGAGGGTCGCGCCCTCTACCGCCATTTTACCCTCCTTCCGGCCAGCCCTGCCCTTAAGTCTTATGTACCTCGTAAGTTTCTTAACGGACTTGGTAACCGGATTCAAATTGGGGCGAATTTAGTAGCAATTAATTATGGAGCCGTGGAAAGAGTCCTTCTCGGTATTACGGCTATAACTCTGGTTTTGATTAATAACCAGGTCTAATGTTTACTATAACTCCTTTTGTTTTATGATCAAAGTTTTTATAGCGAGTGGAATCAAGCACCCATGTTGACGTGATGATAAAATTTATATTAGTATCAGTTAATATCGTAATATGATTATAATCAGTTATAATATTATTTTCTAGTATAGATTTATATTAAATTATGGTATTTAGTTCTTGTAAACATATGTTTTATTTGTTTTTTATTTTTTAATAAAAAAATACTTTACCAGTTTTAAAGTATTTTATTGTATTCGTAATTTTATGGGAAAAGTTTTATAGCAAAATTGTTATATAGATTTGAGTGCAATATTAAACTGGCACATAGAGCTATGTAAGGCAGTACCCTCGGCAGTCGACTTGGCTGTAATTAATTAACGAGCTTAGTTTAAAAGCAGGGCCGTAAGACTTGGCTCGGGTGGGGATCCACCCCCTGAAGTCGCGGGGGGGCATTCTTCGCGCCAAGAAACAGGAGGGGGGTCCAAGAAGAAATTCGGGGGAAAGTTTATCATATTTAGGCGCAAAATGGCGAATCCAGCGCTCGGATGCCGCCGAGAGATTAATATCAGAGTTTAACTCGCTGCGATGAATTTTGTTGTGAATAATGCTGATGTAACTTTACAATTTTAATCGCGAATGTGCTCAATGTAAGCGGAAAGTGCCGGCTTTTGTTTAGACACGCGACTCCAGAAAGAACATAACTAGCAAAATGTATGTTAAAATATTTCCTGACTCTAAAATTTTAATCTACATCTACATGTTTGGCTAGTTTTAGTGTTCACAAAAAAAAATCTGTAGCAGAAATCTTATTTACCAATCCTTTTAAAAGATACGCGTTTAGTTTGCTCCAATTTTAGTAACACTCCCCGTATTTAAATTTAATTGCGTCGAGTTAAAGATTATCTTAGACGAAATGTTAACACTTAGTAACGGAGCGCAATTAACATTTTTAAAGGACTTTTATAAGATGTTTTTAAATATACCGGCAATTTTATATCATGTATTCATAATTCCTAGGCTTACCAAGCGTATCTATACCTCATTAAATTATCTTAACTAAGTTTGTTTGAGTTCTTTAAGATATTTCAACGTTCTTTAGTACACAAGTTCTTAACTTAATATGTATCATGGAACTCTCTTATGCAGGTTCGTTATGTGAAAGTCTAAGACTTACTAAAAATTTATCTTTTAATTTAAATTTTATGCTGTTGCATAAAATTAACGACGTACCTGGAATTAATTAAATGCATATTTTGATGTATTACATAGCGATGTATAAATATTTTGTTTGAATGTTATATCCAAAAAGACGGCCTTTAAAGCACTTGTAGGGTTTGTAATTTTGATATAGGTAACCAATGTCCAACTTACATTAGATGTCTGATAAAAAAACTCGCTAAAATGTCCAACGATTTTTTTAAATACCATCTAGAGTTTTGACTCTGCAAATAAGTTACAAATAACTTAAAGATAAAATGGAAAACTGTGAAAGTAAAATAAAAATAATTATATTTAAATTATTACATCTTACATTAAATTTTTATAATCTATTTTTGACAAGGTTTTCTGGCAACTAATTTATAATAAAAAACAAAAACCATGCATTTATAACCATGTATTTATAACCTAGTGAGTGGAAATCAGTTCAACTTCCACATTTAACTGTAGTTTAGTTTAATATTAGATTTTATTTATAAAGTGTGTTAGTATAGAAGTGAAACCATTGAAGTTTCAAGGCTGATTTATAATAGTGAAGCTATACGTAATTACCTCGTCGATCGCAGTCCTCGCTTTAATGTGAAGCCGGTGGCGTTTGGTACGGGAATGTTTTTAGCATGTATACAACTTAGTAACATATACCTTATAGCGGTAATGTTTAAGGCGCTTTTCCCTTGTCTTCTTTGTAGTCGATTTGCAGCAATTTAAGCGTAGGCGAGAGTACACGGGTAACATGCGTTATGTCGACACCTTGTCACGGGACTGGTGGCCACACTTTGTGTGCCTTGAGCTATATTAAGTGAGCATTTTAATATCGTGGATAAGTAGATAAAGTAATTACAATAATGTTGTATTGTATATGCAAGACGATAAAAAACCTACTGTAAAATACCAATAATGTTTATAGGTTTACGTAAAAAAATCAATTTCAGATAGTTCAGAAGTAATTGAATGATAATTATTATATTATGTCGACTTCATCACGATTAATATTACTATGTTATTATATGCCTCTGCTATAATAATTTACAATTCTATCAAATCCATTGGTTTTAAATAAACTACCTAAAGGTACTTTACAAAAACAAAACTATGTTTAGGTTGCTAAAATATGAAATATACACAGTGTTTGCTCAAGTGTACTACGGGGTAGCTGCTCTACGACATACTACGGCGTCGTAGCAACGCCGGCGGGCGTCTACGGTTAAAATATGAAATATCTAGAGAGATTACGACACCGTGGCCCGGGGCGCCAGGCAGCGCCTACGCCGTGTTATTTTATTTTTCGCTCTCTTGAACGTAAATCGCATTAGTATTTTGTTTTATACCAGTTTACGAGTTGTTAGGTTTTGTTGTACAAACTGAGCACATGTACGTTTTAAAGTTTTATTTTCACTTCATTTTGTGATTGAAGAATGGCATGTGGGTTGAGGTAGCAGAAAAAATTGAGTAATGGCAGTCAGAGTTCTTTGTTGTTGGTTGTAGTAACAAATGTCGTTTGCCCGGCCCGACTTTGTGCTAGTTTTAGCATTAGTGAACAAACAGTGACATATTAGCAAAAGGTAAGAGACTCTAGATTGTGGTCATCTACATACATTTATAATTCTTTATCGCGGACTTAATGAATTCAAATATTATCAACTCTATTTGTCGTCATCCATCTGTGTATTATTAAAATTAAAAGTTACAAATAGAAGATATTTTGAATATCATATTCCTATTTGATGATATAACAAACTTCTCGACCTGAATGTCGTTGTTTGAAAGATGTTAAACAGTACGATGTAAAGTTGAAGCATGAAAATTATTCATAAGTTAACACGGCTCTACTTTTTCACTTCGCTAAGTTAGAATTACGATTTGAATAATAATAATTATCACGAACGGAGGCTTAATGACACGTCACGTAAGTTTAAATGAAACGGTCTTTCGTCTACAAAGTTCGTTCAGAGGAAATTATGAGTTGGGGCGAAGAATGGATTTTCTGTGACAGCTACGCGCGAATTTAAGGGTTCCGTTCGAGATGTATTTATTTGGAATGTTCACTTTCAGTCGAATTTAAATATGTTTTCATTATATATTTATCAACAAGCTTTAGATTTGTTCATATATGAGTACATAAAAAATGTTTTCTGTAATAAATTATCTGATACTCGCCTTCAATATAATGTTGGTCGAAATAAAGCAGTAAGTTTTTGTTAAGAACATATATTCACAAGCGAGATACATATTACGTAACGAGGAATATGTTGCCACTACCACGAGAACCCTTCTGTTCTTAGGTACATTCTGTTCCCGTTGAGGATTAATTAAAATAAAATTATTTTATAAATAAACAGTGATAGCGTTCCGCATCGTTCTCAACGTCGTATCGCACGCGCGTCGTTTCCGTTGCGTGTCGGGCGCGTAGTCCGGGCGTCCGGGCGTTCGGGACCCGGACGGGGTCGGACGGAGACCGGACGCTGGCTCAGGAAACCTATTACGCCCAAATGAATTCCCCGCCGTTTCCGGGCCACGACAAATCCCGCCGCGCCTGCTCGCCTACACCCAAGGCCCTTCTTCCTTCTTAACTCCCAGGGTTGTTGCTCCTTAAAATGTTTGGGAAACTGTTCCCATGAACAAATATAACCAATATTATTTCTTCTCACACTTTCTTATGACTAATTACGATGACTATTTATAACTCATATAAAGAGATACAATGTTTATTAACTAATATTTTAATCATAACCTTAATTTGTTCATATATTCAAAATTAATATGTATTTATATGTTTAATTTCGATGAGTTACTTTACCTCATACTCATCTAAAGGAAATACTCAGAAAAAAATCATATTATTTAATTGTATTTTTGTTAATATATGCGTCGTGAGATTTTTTAATCAAGTGACATCCCTACAGAAGAACTCCCTCGGACTTGACGAAGCGGAATTTTAATGAAATTTTTAGAAATCATTTTTTTCATCTTTTGTAGTACACACGTTACTTGCTTCATACCATTTTATTGTTAAAATGGTTGTATACAGTACTGTTACTAAAATTTATTATAATATTAATTTTATTGAAAGTATACAATTATTATCGACATATTAAATTTCAACGACTTAGCCTTTACACCGCAAAAATACAAAGTCTTAAGTTTCTTTGTCACGGTGTTTTTCCAGTTAATTAAAACTTTATACTTAGACGATTATAATTTGTTTGAAGGGTTAGGTATTGGAAATATTTAAGCAAAGTACAGAGTTCAAACTGCATTAAAAATATCATATCATTTCTGTTTGATTTTATAATCAAGCGAGTTATGAGCACGTCACATCGCGGGCGAGGTTCGCGTCACGGCGCGTGACGTCACGCCATTGTCACACCGCCCGGCAGCGCTCACAAATCAAAAGCGTTTCCCTTTCGGCGGACGCCGCATCAATCTTACCGTTATGATTTATCGACCCGTGCTGCTAAAATATGGACGCTTCTCTCATTAACCGTACCCAACAGGTAAAAACGTCAATCGTCAGACGGTTTATTATTGACGATTCTGTTGTTAAATGTTTACAAAAGGTTCGGGTAATATTGTATTTTAACGACCCGTTTTACTCATATAAATAGGATGAAACGGTTGCCATGGATACGCAAGGGAAGCTCTGTACTACATGTAAACATAAAAAGAAGTATCCAAATAATTCGAGGGTATTAAATTAAACTGCTGAATTACACATTATGTAATTGCAAGATTACAATGCAGTTATATTTACCTAGTACGGTGCAAATTGACGATCAAATACCAGTGAATCCGAAATGATTATCTTATGTAAAGGTAGAAGAACAAGTGAACGAGAACAACGAGCTCTTGTATAAGAGAGTGGGGGGATGCTTGGAAGTTTATAATGACGATGATCTTGACGTCAGTCGTAACCCTTTCGACATATTTACATCGGTTTATTTAGAAATGCAACCGTAACTGTGCTAACATCAAAGGGGAAACAACTAAAGGTGTTTGTAAATAATTATGATACACTAGCTTTTGCTCTTGACTCCGTCCGCGAGGACCAAAAATAAAAGTAAGTAGCTTATCTGCTCTTCCAGACTATCTTCTATATCTATACCTAGTTACATGGAGTTCTGTTCTGCCTTTTAGTCGTCATTTACATTTAAGCGTAATAAGTCATTTGAAATACCTAATTTTGAATATTAATTTTAAGATCTTTGGTAAATGTCAGGTGAAGTCGCGTTCGACAAACTAATTTTATATGTTTCCGTCAATTTCAAATATCAATACAATAACTGTGCGAGACATTCTAAGGCCCGCCTTTAATAGAAAAACTTCGAACACAAGCCACTAAGCGATTTCCATAAGCGCGCTCCGCAGCGATCGACAGGTGACAGAAAAATAAATAGCTCTAATATTTCCCAGAGTAAATCGACAGTTTGTAATTTGTTCTCTATCAGCAAGTGAAAATATCAAATGAGTGGATACGGCGCGTTGCGATTGGATCGAAGCTTTTCACGCGGCCAAATTGGTTTTCTTTTTTGGGCTGCCGTAGTCGACGCTGACGAGGTGGCGACTATTTTTTCCCCGGTTGTATTTCTTTTCACGTAGCTCTCTCGTTTTATGGGTCACGCTATGCGCGACTATTTTTAATGGACGTGTCGAGTTTTCATTTGCCACGGTGATAAATTGACTTCATGTTCAGGATGGAAGATTATTGTAAACACACACGAGTTCTCTACGATATCCATTACTATAATTTTGGAGTGTAAACATAATGCATATGTGCATAAACTTTTAGTCTACTTTTTCTTCTTTCAATCTTACGTTACATATTTTATTAAATTAATTTAAAAGACAATCATTCCTTCTACGAAGATTAGTTTAAATGCGTAGTCTAGTCAAAGGGTGACTAAAAGATTCCATTCCGAATCTTAAGTTCAAATTGGTAGTAAGATATTATTATTACATCCTTTATAACAGCTATTATTATATTTTCAGCATTTTGAAAACCTAATTCGGTTTATCTCTCAAATTGAGTTTAAATAAACTTATTACGTAGAATAACTTTATTGCATAGCATTCTAAACTGGCTATGGAAAAAAACGAATTGGTATTAGAGCAAACATTTACATACAGTACACATGTCACGATTTTTCCTTAATTTATATGCAGTCCGACATAGTTGTCATCCGTATGCGCCGGCGCTTCCTTCCGATTTATTAGTTTAGAGCGAAGTGATTGGACGCTGGAAGCACTCGCGCAGCGACGTGACCTGACTGCGTGGTGCGATGGCCGCGCCCGTGTTATCAGTCTTCATACAATTCACAACCTTTTTTTCAACCCTGTTACTACCTTTCATGTGTTTAAATAGAATTATTTACCATTTTTCTTTACTCGACAAGCTGTTACTACCGAAAGTAATCGCTAAGCTGACGTGACTCAAGCATTTTTAGGTCAATTTTAAGAATGGATTGACTTAGTGAAGGTAAATTTAATAGAAAACTTTATCGTGTGCATTCTTGTACAACAAATGTAAAAAAGAAAAACTCGTATTCAACAAATTCAAACATTTAATAATGCTGATGTAGATAAAGTACAAGAGATGGCTTGCTCGATACCGATTGTTGGAGAGGTTCGCTATCTCAAGTAGCGTGTCCTGCAAATTGATAAGATCAAGTGCTCGGGGAAAGGAAGGGTCGTCGCGGCCCCGCTGCTTTATGCCGCCATTAGCCGGAGTCGCATCCGGCTGCGCGATTTGTAAGTCGTTTGTACAACTGTCTTGAGCCAGCCTACCGTTCGCAAACTTCGCAGTGTTATGGCAAATTTATGTCAGGTATTAATAATTCACGTTAGTTGTAGCCCGCTAAGTTTGTTCTTCGAGTTCCGCCCCCGGTAGATGTTCGACTTCGGAACATGGCGGTGACGGTTTCTTCGTAACGATTAAATATTTATTCGAGTTTCAAGAGTAATTCAATGTAAAGTTGTCAACGTAACTTCTCGGTTGGGTTTGTTTTGAAGGAGGCTTTTGTGT
>LD699455.1:2382753-2393373 GCA_003118335.3 Papilio memnon
AGTTACACTATTTATAAATCAAGAACGGTTTTACCGATATGGCTGAAAACTGGTGAGGAGGTACCTTGGAGCCAGGAGACGAACATAGGATACTATTTATTCCGTTCGACAGCGATGGATGGACGGATATTTGTTAGAGTTTGTAGCCGAAACGGGTAAATGGATTTCGATGAAATTTGGTAAAGTGGAGGATAGTCTGGAAGAACACATAAGCTACTCACTTTTTTTGTTAATTCCACGCGGACGAAGTCGCGGGCGAAAGCTAGTTGTTAATAAACAACAGTTAAATAATTACTTAAAAAATTATAATAGGTATCGTTAAACAATATTCAATATTTTACGTCAAACCGAACAATTGATATTTAATTCAAAAACAAAACAATTGTTTTGTATCATCAAATGTGCATCTTCCCAAGGTAAAAGGGATAATTCTCGGCGGAGCGGTGCAGAGGGTTATTAGCTAAATAAATTTGCTCACCCAATATGCTCGGTAACTCGATTTAATGGCGATAGAATTGATTCATTCAATTATAAGGAATTTTTAGTGCCCCAGCGAGCGGGGATAACTTTGTTTTAGGGGCGCTCTGCTGGCACCGGGGGATAGCTTTCTCACCAAATAAGGATCCCTTTTTATTATTGATTTACATTATTCTTCACACATTTTACTAACGCATGAAGTATTATTGATATTTGAAGATCTTAGAACTTACGATGTCAATTATAAGAAGCAATATTTAACGCCAGAGTCGTATTGACTGTTGAAGTAGTTATTAGGAAAAAACGTTTAATGATTCATTAAATTTATACTGAATGCGCTATGCGGTGTGAAATTATTGAAATTTGCTTTACATACCTGTGACGTGGGTTAGACGTCACGCATCCTAAATTTGACACGAATTTATGTGTAGACGTCATCCGTGGCCATTAGTGCTGCTAATGCTCCCATTACCGGGGATGGGGGGTCCTCCCCCTCCCTACGACATCTGCTTGTTTTACGTAATTTATGGGCCACGTCGGCCCTGCTACCCGGTGAAGGTAAGTGTGAGCTGATATGCACATTGTCGGGTTGTACAGTCGTGTAAATTTATTAGTATCGCTTTATATACCTCTTGAGATTGATTAGTGTTTTATTGATGCTAGAAATGGCGACAAAGATATGGTAAAATGTAGTTGACTATCTTATGCGCGATCCTTATAGAACAAATATAACTTTACGTGCAGTTTTTTCAGAAAAGAAAACACTTAGTAGGGATGGTTGAAATATATTTAAACCTAAGTTATCTAAATTCTCATGAAGAAAGTTGTAGACAGGATAACTTAGCTCAAGTTGATGTACGGCATCGATATCTTATTCAAAAGGCGTACAACAAAATGACTTTTAAACATGTATTACTTTTTGTGTATGAGCCTTTTATCATGAAAAAAGACAAGTTACCATGTCGTCCGAAACCGCAGGGTTGCACTTAGATATGTTTTATTTTTCAATTGCGATTGTTAACGGCATAATCACGAGGTATCGTGTACTCGCTGCGGCAGGACTAATCCAGATTTATATGAACAGGGTCGGATTAAGGTGGCGTGAATTACACATTTATAGGCCATAAAGACTGATCCGTTGGCGTGCAAGTAGGTACCTATCCTGGGTGGATATAGTTATGATTTGGATTTGCGGGACACGATTATACAGGTTGATGTAATTGAATTATGTTTCAGTTTTATATTTTTAATTATTACACAATCAATGAGGTGACACTGTAATTAATATATTGTTATTTACAGTTCACTTCCCGAAGTTGCTGTGTGTTAATAGATCAAACCAGGGTAAGTTAAAAAAACGTTCTGTTCACAATATGTTATCGAGAATAAGCAATTCGATTTAGCTTCAACTTAATACCATTTTTACAATATTTGGAACACTATTGAGGATAAGGAAATATTTTCATACGAACTGTTTAAAACATTCTATTTCCGGCAACTGTTTAAGGAATTTTCTTTTCTTATGACAAATTTGTACATCCTGTATGTTTGAATGTTGGTAGTTAGCGGTGGCGTGCATGCTTGTTGCCCGCGAGTTATGACCGTCGCCCACTCGTGCGAGCACCTCGCGACGCTGCGCTTGCGCAGTCTGCCCCCCGCGTCCCGCACACTGCGACCCGCAAACGAGATGAATTGCCCATTCAATCAAGTTGTTAGATTCGCAACGATATTTTATGATGTACTGTAACAAAATTAATGTAAAATTAACGACATTCTACCAAAAAGCAGAACTTAAATATTTCAATGGTGATGTCACAGTACCTACATACCTACTCAGTATCTCATTATTGCTCTGCGTTGTCTTTTGTAAGATCAACTTGAGACCCTAGAAAAGATAATTTTTGGGGTGTCAAGTTGACTTTTTACCTCCGTACGTTGAAGGCTTGGTCCATTTGATACTGCAATTGAAGTGGCTAAAGTAGAAAAGAAAACAAATACTCAGCTACTGAGCCACCGGCAGACGAGGACAGACTTATAATTGTAAAATATTGTCGGGACCGTATCTTACAATCATTACTCTATTTTTGCATTACACAGTAGCTGGCATTTAGATATAAAATATTTTAAAACATGTTCAACTTAATCTCGTTTCCATATCGGACATCCGTGGGAGGGGGCCAAGTAGCACAGATCTCGAGGCGAAAAGGAAAAATAAAGAAGTAAAAATGACAAGACGTTATTTGCATCCCGCTAATGGCCGCCGTCGCCGTAATGCGGGGGTAGATGAACAAATATTGCTTTATCCAGTCGCACAATTTATTCTTACTTGGCTTTATTCGCAATTCCAACGCCAGAAGTCGGGAGGGAAGTCGAAAAACGGTGCCATTTGGATTTTTTTAAGTGATTCGCAAATCATTCCGCTTAATCGAATGACCTTATTTGTTCGACGACATTTCCTGTTTTAGAAATTAAGATACTTTATCTTATTTGATCCTTGTTGATTGACAATATAAAATTACATGTCAAAACTTTGTTGAATTAGTGTCACTATATTTTTGTTAGTGTAAGAAAAACTAGACCAGTTAAACACTTTTCGCATTTGGGAGGTCTACGTACACAATAATGTCCTTATCTAAATCGCGTGACCGAATATCACCGACGTCTTACCTTGTGACTTTATGTGTTTCCTCAGAAAACATCGCGCCGCATACAAAGTTGTTAACCCTCCTCGAGGACAACCGTCGTGTCATAAAACCCGCACTGGGCAGGCATACTGCGCATTTTCCGCAGCGCTGATAGCATTCAGTTTTTTTCGGAATCATACGAAAAAATGCAAATTAAAATAACTCTCAAATCCCAACTCAACCGTGTCGTAGCTTAATCCGCGAAGTGACAACGGCATTCTGACGAGGCGCCGGAGCTGGGAATTATTAAAACGAACGCCAACTTTTTCACTAAGCCCCGTCGCAAAGCCGTTTCAATTGCGCTGCGCTGAAGATAATTCCGACTGACGTCATCTTTTTTTCGAATTCTCGACTCGGCTGCGTTTCTCTGTGCAGCAATTATAACATTTCCACCGACTAGGAAAACAGAAACACGTGAGAGCGAAAGAGCGCGCGTCGAATCATACCGTTCGTAATTTAAATTTAGATGGAAATTTAATGATGCATTCACAAAGGGCGCTCGTAAAGTCGGTTGCGAGATATTTTTTATGAGGATCTCGCGAACTATTGCGCGCTTAACGACTCCGAAGCAAGATCGCCCTCCGCTTTAATGAGCGCCCGATAAACGTGTTAACTGCCGCGACCTTATTTTTATGCCGATGTAAAACTGCTGAAAAACGGATTCATTACTGTGTGCGGTCGACATTATCTCACGTGATTTAGAACAAACATTGAGAGATAAATTCTGTTGACTCGTTTGAGGTAATACTGTGGCGATGGCAAGGTATATGGTGAGGTGTACATGGGCCGGCAGAAGGCGAGGTGGGTAGACTGGGCTATGTTTAATATATGAGGGTAGGCGACGCAGCGTTGGTAAACACGGCCCAACCTTCGCTCCTGTTGGCTACTGTTTGCTCACCGTTCTAGTCTCAAGAGAAAATATGTTTGCCTTGCATACGTAGGCTGCCCGGCGACTGCAGTTCGCTCCCCGAGCGTATATGCCTGTTTTCTTTGACATATTTTAAGATATTCTACAAAGATGCGGATCGAGAAAACTAATATGCACTTTAACCGAGGTTAAAATAATGTTTACAGCGGCTTAGAGAACAGAGATTTTTGTACGTTATTTTATCGAGCAACTATAATAGAATTCATTTTCAATTTGATTTTTTAAATTTAAATATGGTTCTTTTTACTTTTTCTACTACTTCTTTAAACTCATAATATCATTATTCTTACTGTAGACAATCTTCAAACACGTAGTGGTAACTCAATGGTATTCAATAAAGCCACTAGTCGTTAAAATTCCGCGATCGATAATAGAAATCATAACCGATGTTTGTTGAAGTGCTGAGCTCCCGAGGCTATAATCCTCTCGGCCGCCGTACAACTCCACTTAACAAACGTATAAATAATATTCAAGGCGAGGGAACATATTCGAGGGTACGCTTACGAGGGTAGTTTGACGGCGTAACGAATCGAAAAACCAAATCATCGAGTAGCACCCCTACAGTACACCGCTACATGATAGTTTCAACTTGTGCTGTGGAGTCGCTATCACTTCTATATATTTTTAAATAGTTAATGAAATATACACATTTTGGAGAATATTTTAAGTTGGCATTCGAAATATGTACACGAAACTGTATTTTATATCTTTGTCCATAACTTGAGTATAATATAAATGAGACGTTGCCTACATAGATAAGGTGCAAAGTGAAAAATTTTACACTTAGTAGAAACCTAAATGTTTGTAGGACGATTTACGTGTAAGTTTACGTGTAAGAGATGTATATTTTTATTTTATTATTTTGATTGCAAATGTGTAAGTTTTGTAGATAAATTGATTTAGTTTCAATAACTACTCCATGCATACCGTTAGGGTTAAATCTTTAGGGCTGCCCTTAGCGGTCTGTTGAGAGTGCTCGTCGCAGTTTTTATATATTTTAATTTTCATTTCATATCGGGCGCTAATGGCGTGCCGCAGCCCTGCGTGCCGAATCGCGTTCAACCAAATGTATTCATGGTGTAATAAAACTTAATGTAGCGAGTGAACTAATATTGTCTTACTCAATATTTAATTTTCAAATTTCAATTTGGGCAATTTTTGCGATTCATAAATTTTTATTTAGTCGTTTAACGTAGGGGGTATTAGTTTATAACAGTATTGGTATTAAAAAACATCGACTAAGTATAACAAGTTAATAATTGCACACGCAAACTTCTTTGGTGCTCGCTTAGTTATTGTAGATTACTTACACTTCTTCATTATAGAGTTTCTTTTTTCAAAAATGAGTTTCACGGGATTCCAAATGTTGAAAGGAGTCTACGAGAAAAAGAAGTAGGGTAATCTCTGGACTCGTTAATTTAGTCCAGTGATGTAGCTGTGAAAACATACATACAAAGGTACTTTACACTAATTTAATGTAGTGTTGATAATGTAAGTGTAAATTTGGTAAAGTCGTGACTATTAATATTTTATTACAGCTAGAATATCCGTGTTCTAAATCAATATACGCTATTGCAAACGCATTTCGTGTGTTTAGCGAACGATATCAGAGTGATAGGTTCGAAACAACTTTGAGCCGTCACCCCACACCCACACGCTGTACAAACAGTGGCAAAGTCAAATCAGCGCTAAGTTAATCCGTTTAGGTGCGCGAACCCACTTGATTAAGTTTAATTTATTTTAAAAATCAACGCGAGCGCGTCGCCTCCGGCGAGCCGTCCCTTCAAATACATTATTCAGTGTTTTAGAATAATTTTCAAATTCGATTACATAGGGCCGACCCTCGGTAAGTGGGTGGGCCGGGCGCAGCGCGGGCGGCGTATTTAGCCAACACGGGGGTCCGCCGCGTGCGATTCTGATTTGAATATGCCCCGCACGTGGCCTCCCGCGCCTCCTCTACCCCGCGACCCCGCGCCCTCGGGACCGCTCCGATCATATTTCAAACGTCACCAGCGATGTCTCACTCAGATACTATCGGCCGATAAACGAGATACAGGCAAGGGTGGAAATAGTTCGCCAACGTCGGTCCTCGCTTGTCGGTCGAACGTCGTCGCTGCGCTGCCAATTTTTTACACCGCGATTATCGTGCAGTTGACACCTAGATATTACTTTTTGTCGAAATCGCTTCTGACGTACACTGCGGGTAAAAGGTCCTCAGGTTTATTGGCGTGATGCTTTTCAAATCGTCACAAAAGAGTTAATAATCGTTATATGAGCAGGAGTTGGAAATGCAAAGCGGAATTTGTATTCAAAAACGTTTGTTATTGGGGTGGCTGATGTCAAGAAAATATCAGAAATGTAAGACAGTATCTCAGTGAACAATATTTACTATTTTATACTTATTAAATCCGAGCCAAAAATCTAAAAATATTCTCACGTAGTGGTGAGACACAATCGGTGGGAGTGCGGGCGAGTGCGCGGGCGCAGGGCACGTGCCGGCCGCGCGGCCCGCCGGCACTCCATTACCGCGACATCAACGCTTCTGCGCCAATCTGCCAAAATATGTTCAAAGATTAAGTTCTGCAGATATGACAAGCTCTTTGAAGCTTTTCTGTCGCAAGACACAAAGCTACATGTTAAGGTTTTTAATGCATAAGCATAAGATTTTTACATTGTCTCAGAAACGGAAAAACAATACACTTAACTTCAAATTTACCTATTCCTAGATATGTCGATGTTTTATGTTTGCTGGCGACAAACATGATACAAAACATAAATCCGTGCGAGACAACTTTCTGCTCTGTTTTAACTTAGTCTTTGCCAATTCAGGCTCCATTGACAAGATTGAAATAATACGGCGATAGTAAATCGCCGCGTAATCCGCTACTTGTAGCGTAAATCGAGATATGACAAAATTAATTTTAGTCGCATGGCGCAGTAATTGAAGTGACGACTTAGTGTAATCGTTTCAATCTCAAATCAAAAAGCTTGTTTCTCTGTGAATATGTATTATATAAAATAAGGGAAATATTTAACACTGAAAGATAAGTCTTGATTTTTATTAGTATCGATAGTCTCATAGATAATTATAAGACTTATGTCTTCTATAAGGGTCTTTTTCTTAACACTAGAATATACTTGTAGGGTTTTATCTTGTAGATGGCAATTCTTTGGTTTGTTTTCTAGTTCGTCAACAATACACTGTGACGATTAAGAAGCTGTAACTGCGTTCATTTGATGTTCATTATGCTGCTCTTCTCTCTCTTATTTAGTAACAGTTATTGTGCAATCAGGACAAATCAAAAATGCTAAGAAATTCAATAACAGTCCGCAATTCTTTGGATTATCACCCCATCGCAAGGAATATTCTTACAAAGTTTACATACATGCATAATTCGTACCATGACCTCTAATACCATGCAATAAGGTTGATTTTTGGATAAATTTAACAATGTAACGGCAAATACTTTTGGTTTATGTTTGTATCTATAAGTTCGGAGATTGAGTGTGGGCCACCGCGCTGCGAGGGTTCGATTATTACTCGAAGCTCGATCTTGATACAGCACTCGATGCAACGCGGGGGATCGACATTACACCGAGAGTTGTACAACTCTACTAGATCTGTTGACCAATCAGTTGCCTTGTTTAGATATTTTAAATAACTGTTACGTTGTACGTTTATTTTAAAATGCATCATATTGATTTGATTTAGTTTTAAGTTCAAATTAAATTTGATGAAATAACATTGACATTTGTAGCCGATATAATTTATGTACCCATTTGATATTTTAAATGTCGAAGACATTAAGTTTATTTAAATTGTTCAAGAATTTAATATTAGATTAGCCCATCGTCATCTTGAGTAAGTCCTTTTTGTTATTTCAGGACTATTTTATAAATATGACAGTTGTGTGTTACTCGAATTTTTACTTCTCATTGTTCCTAAAACTGTAAGACAAAGTATTTATCTCACATAAATCTATCAACCAGTCTCTAAATCGATCGCTCCCTTAACCTAGTGGTCCGCAAATCCGAAATTCCTTACGCCATATGTTGCATGGAATTTATTATTTTATTATATTTTTATTTACCATCAGCCGGGACGAGTGTTTAAGCCGACATTTATGATATTCTCCTGTGGCTTGCTACGGAGGGGTGGAGTTGCGTTGATGCGCTATTGTTTCATTCTTCACCCTTGTTCTGTCAAGTTGATTCAGGGCGTAAGTTATTTTATAAACTGTCTACGGAACGAATTTACTAAGACATACTTACGATATGAAGAATTCAATCGATAAGCAACTTGTGTTTTTTTTAATCCAGATTGTATTTCTTTCGAGACTTTGCATCTTACCCCGTTTGTAGTGCTCGATGCAATATTTTAAATCGCTTTCCATTGTCGATTTTACTACGGATGAAAATACTCTTAAGTGCAGCCTGCTCTCTCCAATGATCCGTGCTTGGTGCGATATTATTTCCATCGGCACAAAGTGCGATCCATCAAATCAAGTCGCGACCCGATCTGGAGCCGCCGTTCACAAAAATTAAAACTAAAATCAATATAAAGCAGTTACACTATTGAAGCGGTTGTTTGTTTTTTTCGCATGAAATTCGTAGTGCTTACATAGATGATATTTGAAGACTTTTATTTCATAGTGAACATGCATCACTTTCTAAAATGTTTGAACATGCATCCATAGTCAGTTTGTTTAACCCTCGAATTGTTTGCAACCATTATATGCAAATTAATATAAAGCTTTTATACTAAGTTAAGGTGGTCTGCGCAAACGCATCGCGAATGTTATTAAATCCGCTATAAAAGCTTCCTTCAGATAGAATTGATCAGATGCCGAATTCCGTAAGGAGGAAGTAATTACTTGTAAAAAATATACATTTAATTCTTGTATTTTTCAATATATGTTAGAAATTGACATCGTCATGTTCGGCCACTTTAATAAAAAAGCTGGAACTGTCACGAAGCAAATATTTATTCATATCGCTGATTGATATGGTGATGTATTTGAGCAGGCCAGCGGGGCGCCTCGCCGACGGCAAGGGGTAGCCGGCCTGGGGCCCACCAGCCCGCCTGCCGCCGCCGCAGATTGGGGGCCGAGATTTCAATTCAATTGCGCAGTGGTGACAACACCATGAACCTATTTAATTTATCCCATTAAAATATACTATTATTTTATTTTAGACGCCGTTACCCGCGGCTTCGTCCACACAATTTTAAGATAAAAAGTAGCCTATTATATGCCCGTCTATGTCAGCTACCCTTCAATGAAAGTCCGGTCGAAATCGGCCCAGCCATTTCGGAGTTTACCCGGAACAAACGCGGCTTGCCGACAGACAACATTTTTTTAAATGCGATTTTCGTTATCGGCAACGCAAATACATCATCTTCCCAAAATCTGAATTTTTTCTTTTAATATTACAGACACTCCAATTTTATAATGTTATATGTATAGACTATGTGTTTTGCGAGAAAGATATGTACAAGTTGAACCATCTACCGTTTCTAAATGTTATCAAAGAGTAGGAATCTAACACATTAGACAGTGAACAATATCTGTATTTGATAAAATAGGTAATTTGTACTATACTAATAACAACAAAGATAGTATAAATAAAATATAATAAGTCAAACACTATTTATTGACCAAAAAATTACAAAAACAAACAAGTATAGATTTTTCGTATGAAAAATCATATCATTTAAAAATACTTAGTCTATGATTAGAAGTCTGAAACCAAATGTACTAAAAAATAATAATAAATAGTTGTACCTAGTTAAACTTTCAATAAATAGTATGTTCTTTAATTAATTATGTAATTATTACGAATCTGCGTTTTTAATTTGATTGCCTTAAAAATGTTTGGGTGTGTAGCGCGGTATGGGTTACCAGGGGTAACGTTGCGGAGGGTCTTTACAGATGGAAGTGATAGATAATGGGACATGTCGCGATGGGGTACGTTAATAGATGAAGCCTTATTTGAATATTGTCCCCGATTGGCGGGGGGTAGTCAAAATTAAATTGCTAGGTGCCTACTGTGCAGGTACGCTGTGCATTGTTGTCATTCATTACAACTTGTATTGACAAGGACGGTTTACAATTTGGAAATTAAAATCTAAAGTTGTCAAAACAATAAAATATATAGAGCCAGATGAAACGAAAAATGGTGCCGATGTAGAGGTCACAGTAGAGATACGATTACCAAATCCTGGCTCTAATGTTACATTTCATTTGAAAGTGTAGCTATTTTTTTTTAGAGAAATCCTTTTTTATTTCGTTAGCAACTAAATGCAGTGATAGATTGCACGCACGACGTGGTTAGTGCTCGATGCGGCCAGCTACAGCGTGTAGCGTGAAAAATGAGCGGCTCGCGGCGATAGCGGCCGCGCTGCCGCCCGCCTAATGAACCAGAATGCGATAGCGCCCGTGTGCACGCGCCTTTATATCTCAAACGCACTACTGTTATAGTCAAAGTTTTCTATTGCGTTTTCTGACACTAAAGTCTTTTAGAAACTGATTG
>LD699455.1:2394637-2406513 GCA_003118335.3 Papilio memnon
TTGCAATTATCTTTGTGTGTTTATTTTTCTCAACATTTTTAATGTAATTAAACATTACACTAACGTATTATAACAATACAAATAATCAAATGTTTTCAAGTCAGAAATTATCCATTAGAGTGATTCGAGTAACATTTTCCGAGGAAAATTCGTGAGTTTTTCCTCAATGCTCGGCACTTGATTAACTCTCCTAGATCGTAATTATTTCCCCGTGGCCGCTCGCTCGGCCGCGGGGGATTTGTATAATCCTGATTGGGTACGTATTGCGATTCGATCAAGTGTACTCGCACACGTCTACTGTATCACTCCCGATGCAAGAATTTCACTTTTTAATAAGTTAATTTTTGCCAATATGCAACCAACCTTTTTTAAATATTTACATGGAAGATATTTGGATTTTTACCAGACAATTCTTGCAAGTATTGGAATTAGAAGAGAACTATTACCTTTTATGTAATTATGAAAACATTTCGCATTGAGGTTTAATACTAATACTACTAGTAGAACTGGACAGAAGATGGCTTTTCCAAATTTTTTCTACAATTTCTATGATGCTATCTATATATCAGAATTTCTGCAATCACATTTAGAGCGGGCGCACACCTTTCACTAAGCTATCGCACAACTTTTCCGCGATTGTAGATTATCTCGCAGCAAATTCAATTGTTTAGTTGCATAACTAAAACAAAAACATACAGACGAATTGAGTACCTCTTTCTTTTGGGAAGTCGATCAAAAATCGAATAGTGTGTTCACCTCCATATAAGGAATCAAAGCGCGACTAAACAGTTGTGTGATAGTTTAGCCAAAGGTAGGCGCGCGCTTATAACAGTACGCTTTGCTTCCATTTTATAATAATGTTCTTGTGTAACCTATGGTATATAAACTGTATAGGAATGCCTAGATCGAATTAAAAATTCGCCTAGCAAAAGGGAATTAAAGTTGGCCGGCAACATTCCGGGCGAGCCGGGTCGCCGACTGGGGGACGCCGATAACGTTACAATAGGAATTTACCGTTCGCACCGACTGCCCGCGCTGTTTAACCTAATTACCACTCAGTTTCTTAGTAGATAAAGACTATTATTACGTTTGCGAATAAATTATAAACGTAACACTTAGCGCATTTAGTGTGCGTGTAGTGTTTCATTCACATATGTTTGTTAAATAGGTTACTCTCAATAATTATGTATACCATTTAACCATCGAATCTAATTGCTATGTAACTTATATCTTTTTGTACATAATTGTATATTAAGTAATTTCAACTTAAGGACGTTTATTTGTTCTTACAACAACCGTATCAGACGTAATATATAAGTACGTGGTGTAAAGAGTAAGTAGGTAGAAAGACAACCCTTCCTCTGCTCATTGAAGTGAAACAGAATCGATTTATTTTTCCTTGTGTTGGTCGCGACAGCTACTTGTTTTTCTTCTGTACTCCTGGTATTATAAGGGTTAAATGAATCCTTTTTTTCTTTTAAAATGTAATTGGAAATGCGGATTGGATACAAAATAATTTTCATATTCTTGCGACTGTTTGTATCTATGCATACTGTGCAATGAAGTTAATAAAATGTTCTTTTTTATTTAAACAGCTGTTGAAATTTTCTGCAGATAAAGTAATAAATTTTAACTTGTCTCCCACTTATTCTTCAATATTATCTATATGTGTTAGTGATTAGTAGTTTTTTTAAACTATGATCCTAACTTTATGACATCGTAAGCTTATGAAAGGAACTAAGAGTCGCACAAACTCTGTGAATATTCGCCAGAAGTTTCCAGGTACGATTGTCATTATATGATCACGACTGGTGACGTATTTGAAAAAAAGTTATTGAATGTCGATATGCAAAACCGAATGCGGAATTAATTAATTGTCGAGTGCCCCTCGGCGACCAGTAAAATGTTTTCTCATTAACGTCTCCACTAAGATTATTTCGCCATAAGCCCCCACCGCATTACTAATCACCGCTTCAAACACTCGGCGCCCCCTCGCGGCCGTCGAGCGCACTAACCCACCCTCTGTGGCCGAATTGAAAATGTATAGCTTCACACACGGCCACGTCGATATCAAAGCCGGGTAGACGTAAACAAACCAGGATTTATATAAATTTGGTAACAAACGCTCTTGTTACAAAATAATTGAGTTTTACCGTAAAAATAATTGCATTGTAATGTTTTTTACAAAGAAAATCAGTGTTTAAACAAGCATTATCAATGAGTTGATAGGTAATTAAATGCTAAAAATATGAATTTAAAAAATCCTCCTCAAAAATAGAGCATCAATATATATTTGTTAATCTTATTCATTTGGCAAAACGAGCTAACTGAATTACACGAACTATTTGCAATCGAAACTACGTACAAGACGTTTTCAATAAAAGCGAACGGGCGCTCGGAAACATTTTCTTTCGTTTGTTTCCTTTCACATTATCGTGAAAGGGGATGAGGCAGGTCCGACTGAACGTACGGGCTTCGCATTTAAAAGCGATATAAAAAAACTTGGGCCTTTATTTAGCAGGATGACCTAAGTGGCCGGTCGGACGGTACAAAAACCCCTCTTCGACTTACCTGTATTTTTCCACTTATTTATCCAGCGTTTTTTTACATTCGCAGTGTTTGTTGGTACTGGCCGCTTTGTCTGTTCGGAAGATCCTGTTTTTTAACGAGTACTTAGAGTCTAATTAAAAGGAAAGCTCCGCACGGACAGTCGAGACCTTTTGATGCCCGCTGTTATTACTTTTCGTGTATGAATTTAATTTGCTTGGATGGAGTTTCGAGTGGTAAGCGCTCTTTAATCTTTTTTTTTCGGCGTAGGAAATTTTGGGATCTTTACTTGATTTTTTGTTATTCAAATAAAAGCTTGTTTAATCAAGATAAAAGCAAGAATTAAATGATTGATCTTTGATTTAAAAATTTAAAATGTATTGGATAGTTTAATCGAAATCGTTTTTATTACTGATCGTCTTTTTTTCCGAATTCTGTCTTTCTTGCTTGTTTGATTAGTATTTTATGCGAACTTCGCGAATATGACTTTTACAACTAAAAACAATGTTTTCCATTGCGTTTAAAAGATATTTTACGATATTTCTAAAATTTCTCGCGTACGTGTGCGTTTGCAATTCAAGGTATTTCTAAAAGACACGTCTATTATGCGGAACGGACGAAAACGGCCCGCTCGTGTGCGCACATCGTCACACCACATTAGACCCGCGGCACACTAACATATATAGTAAATGTACTCTCTCCTAAAACTGATGCATCGTTGGCTCGGTTTATTTATACTTAACCTTTGTAACCCGTTAAATATAAACAACACAACTCAAGGAAGTGCGTTACATCACCGCAAGAGGCATCTTAAAATTTGACATGTAATAAATCGAATGCCAGGACGGTAATGAGGAAAACAGCATAGGTTATAACATTAACAGTAACTTTAACCTCATCGACAGTAAATGTCAGTGAGAGAGCGAAGCCTCCTGCGTCCATTACAAGTTTTATCTCCTGTATGACAGATGGAGCTATAAAATGTATTTATTTAAAATCCGGGAACGAACTTGGAATGGTTTCGAATAATGAACAAGCACGTGTCCTACGGGGTCATTATAGCAGAGTATTGAACGATTCGGACCGAGATAGCTCTTTGATTTACTGCTTGACTTTCGAACGCACTAAATCATTTTTGTATAGAACTTGAGAAAACTATTAACTATTATTATTGGCAAACTACGAGCGCCCTTTGTGTGGCCGTACCCGACTCTATCTTATTCTTATTTGGTGACTTACTAGGTTTTTACATTCGCCTGGCTAAAGTTAGACTTATGTGATATCGTTATGTTATTTATATATCAATTTGTGACGCTATGTCACTATGTTGTACCTTAATGGTATTCATAAAATTAAAATAACGTGTAGTAAATTGCTAATTATTTGACTTTAAGACTATATCTATACTAGTATTATAAAGAGGGAAGATTTGTATTTTTGTATATATTGAACTAACTCAAAAGCTACTGGACCGATTTAAAAAATTCTTGCACCATACTCGTAAAAAAGCTACGTTACCAATGAATAACATAGACTATATTTTACTATTTATTTTTAATTTAAGGAGGACGAAGCCGCGAGCAACAGCTAGTTGTTTACATTTAGATTATTAGTTGGAATACAAATTTTATCGATCCTTTTTCAAATAGGCTATTCAAAGAATTTTATCTATAAAAGCATTAGACAAATGGAAACCACCTATATTTTATAAAACATCAGAAGTAAAATACAAATCCTACTGTTTTATTTAACAAGTTGTAAGCTTCTAATGTCCATAAAACTTCACTCAGTTTATTAACAATAACTCACGGCAGCGCATCGTTGAATGTAAAAATGAAATTAAAAACAAACCATTAAACGATTTTGTACGAGAATCCCTAACAAGGACGCTTCCCTTAACCGGATCGGGAGCACACCTGGGTACTCGAAATTTGCCCTAAAAGGTCCCAAACGACAATTGGAATTGATATAAAAATGAAGTAAACACATCACATGTGCTTAGAAAATTGACCCTTAAAGTATACAGTATATGGATGTGTTTTGATTGTTAGTATAGATGTGTATTGGTAGGGATTGGACATAAGTCGTTCCGGAAGCAAGGAGTGCCGAGATGGTAGATTTTAAAAATGGAACGTTTGATTTGCATTTGAATACGAGCCGGGCGACCCAGGTGCGCCGCGCCGCCGCGCCTCTACAGGCGGAGTCCGAAACTTTTTTCTGATATTTTTTTTAAACGAGATTTGGCGAAAATTAATATTGATGACTAGTTATATTTGACGATGTTCTTAGTACAATTAACATGGGAATAAAAATTGTTCTACTTTTTTACCATACTTCTAAGCTCAAATATATTTCTGTATAAAACAAGACTTGTCAATTTACAAAACCATAACTTCAGACTTGTAAATGCAGTTGCATATACATTAAACTATTTAGTTGTCGAATAAAATTCCATATTATTAATTAATCGTATTAGAATCAGCCTGTTTTCTTTGGAATATAAGAATGAGTCCACTTACACGGGATATTTTTTATCTCTCAAGCAGGGCGTGTTTGAGGCAACAACTCGGTTTTGTTCAGACCTCATTGTTTGAGTTTTTATTATTATGATCGACAAAGAGCTTGTAAACGGTAGCACGAACGTTATCGGTGCCTGTGATCAACCTTACACTACATACTTTTTTTTATAATTATTTCTTTGAATGAAAACCAAGATGCGTTTGTGCGGGAGCGATATGCGATACGATGCGTCGGAGTTGATTTTTTCGCGTTTTTTAAACTTGAGAATTTGAGTTACGTAACTTGTTTTTTTTTCTGAAATATATTCGAAATTCGTGGGAAAGACGTATTTGAGTTTGAATTTGAAAGACGAATGTAATTATTTTGTCATAAATACATTTTTGCTGCTTTTCCTAAAATCAGGTGTCGAATCTCGAGGCTCATCCATCAAATAGTCTAGACTCGTCGTTTGATTTTATTTTGCTTGCTATTATACTGTGGAACAGTACAAAGAAAGTTTTTTTTAGCAAAAAGATTTGGTATCAGTCCAAGAAATAGGGATTTTTAACGTTTTATAAAAAGTATTATTTATCCGTATCGAAAAATATTTAATAAAAATGTACTGTTTTAATAAAAAATAATCTTGACTTTAAGTGTGTCTAAGTATAACGCAATAATTATGTTTGAATGCAGAAATCACGACACCCTTAGTTAAAAAATCATATGTGGAAAGTCTTATACCCAAAGTCGTAGTTTGTCTCATTAAAGGCTTTATATATCGCATCGACGTATACAATGGGAGGCAAGTCTTAGAATAACAAACGCGCGGGCTGTTACCGCCGGCCGCCGAGCGTTAACGGCGCACCACTATTGACCTCGTTAGTTCGAACAAAACGCCACCAGCGTACGTAAAACAACCGCGCGCCACTCCTCGTTCGCCTTTTCCTCTCAAAAAATGACTCATCTCGGGCTTTTCACGAGGTGTCATTAAGTCGCGGGCTGCTTTGTGTTGCGCCCGCTACCTCGTGCGTTGTCGCACCCGCTACCGCGCCCGCTCTCGCACCCGCGTCGCTCCCTAATGACGTCCCACTCGACGCAGACGTTGTTTTTTACCTCATTAACAAAATGCTTCTCGCGATTAATGTTTGCGCTGCGATTACGGTGGTTTCGCGTATTGTACGCCGATGAGCATCTATCTGCGTTACGGCGTGAAATTATTTTTTTTTTCATAGAAAAAGAGGTAAAGGATTATACGATTCGCACGTTGTGATACAATTTAACATGTTAGTCAGTTTTTGTTTTGATTAAACGCATATTGCGTTAAAGTTTACGCATCTCGTTTAGAGCTTTCTATGATAGAGCATGGGCGCAGACGTGTTGTGTTCGAGACAGTACTCGTACAGCTTGTCTAGACAGGACAGGATTACAGACTCAAATAACGTTCCGAATCATTTATCGTCCTGTATTGATGTAGTAAAAAAAATAGACAGGTCTTTTACTTTTCACTAACCGAAACGTTGACTAACGCTTATCTACGTAAATAAAACAAATCGAAAAAAATGTGTTTCAGAAGCGTCCCGACACAAAACTTCACAATTTAGCTTCAATAATCAGTCTAATTTATAAATGAATCATACAAATAAGTATGTGAAGGGTGAACAATAATTTTCGATTTAGTCGGGAGGTCGGGACAGCGCCCTCTAGTGTGGTTCCCTGGTTTTAATTACTGCCGGCGACGGCGGCGCCTCGAGAAAATGTTTAGCAACGCGTCCGCCGCAGCCGCAGTAATTACTAATGACCTCATAAATACCTACATCACGCTTATAACGACCTAATAAGGTTTACTCAACAATCAATATACGTTATTACTAGATTTAAGAGAATAAAGTAGACAATTTTATTAGTTTGTGTTTTAAAGTTTGCAATATACAGTTTCAATACGTTATATTTAAATTATTTTTTCCAACTTACTCTTTGGACTGCCCCAATAATGATAATTCCATAATTCTATACTTATCTTTGTCAACAAATATATATTTAAACGCTAGATATAATTGCTTTGGTTAATTACATTAAAATGAGCAAACATTATGTTACGTAGCTTTTCATCGGGAGGTGTGGGCTGCGTCTCCGGCGGGAGGCGACGAAGGAGAGGAAACGAGGAGAGCAAATTAGAGACCGCCGAGCCTCCGTTATGAGAGTGGACCCTGGGACCTCCCTATTAACTGAGCCTCATATTGTTGTATTATTTTTTTCATTCAACCGAGCTTCTTGCAGATGTTTATTTTTTTCGTTTCGTTTGTTCTTTCCCATTTGGAAAGTAAGGAAAATCTTTCGGATATTGTTTCGTGAGATATTTAAGTGTAATTACATTTTTAAATAATTAAAGATTAATGATTATAATGTTTTATACAGTTTTAATTTAGAATGACTAACATAAATTCAAATAAATTATTGTATTTTGCATTTGTCTGAACATTCAACAATTGATTTTGCTCGTGTGAAATCACGTGCACGCATCGATTAAAATAGGTATAATCCGATAATTAATTGGTGCAAAAAGAGGCGGGGATCCGTTTCGGAATCGCAGCGGAATCGCGACGCGACGGGCTGCAGTAAATCAAGTCCGCACAATGCCGGCAGGTGGCGTGGCGGCTGGCGGCTGCGCGATAATGCTCGCGTTTAATTACGCGGAATAATTAGTGAACGGAATATTTTCCGGGCCCTAACTATCTCCGCCGTCTTCCGGCGATAACTAGGCGGTAATTGCGGATTAACCTCGCATTCAGAATTTAATAGGTGCTCGAATAGACGCCCACACTCACGCCATTCGAGCCCCCAATAACGCTATTTGTTTATTGATGTCGAATTAATCGTTTTGCGGAAAACATCACGCGCTCAATGCCGCTTCCTCCTGATGTGAGGTACGACTAGGTAGGTATGACATTTGGTATAAAAGTTATGATTTTCAAGTTATAAGTCGACATAGTATTTCATATGGACATTAATTATTAATGATTAGTAAAACGTAATCCACTTTTGTGATTACTTCGTTTTTAAAACCAAAATTAATTCAAAACGGCTTGAATTAAATTGAAGCAGGCTGTCTGCCACGACTTTATATTTATCGGCTTCCAGCGGCGATTGTTTCTGACGCAAGGCAGCGGGAGGATTCTCGCAATATTACAGACGTCACGGCACGTGCTGCTCATGTAATTTGCGCTTTATGGCACGTGAATAATTCGCGATAATCTTCCCCGCCCCCGGCCCAAGCACCCATCGCACCCCGCGGGCCCCGTCGCCACGACGACGTTTGATCTCCGTAATAGAAGGTGAAAAAAATAATAATATAAGCGCATTTGGCGCTCACCTGCGACAATTCGTCCGCCGTGTAGTTATTGCCCACCCCCGGGGGTGGCTAGTTGAGCGTGAACTTTTGATATCGGCGCGAAATATTAATTTCTCAACACCAATAAACGACGGAGCGTAGGTAATGCTGGCAAATTAAGCTGAGTGCCTTTAATATTATTCTGTTGGAAATTTTAATTATGGATCGGCATTAGCTGCGATGAAAATTGTTTTAAATCATTCCATTTTGAATGCCGCTGCCGCGTGCTCGTGCCTAGACTCGATAATTATCTTAATTGAAAATTTAAGCCCGACCTTTCGGATGGTCGTTCTTATTTTTAATGTAAGTGAAATTAACAATCGATAAATCTGAAGCGGGACACTTTAATTAACGTAAAATAAAGGCAATAATTATATTGAGATAAACAAATTGTATCTGTGCTTATTAACTCAACATCAAACTACTGAATATCCTTCCTTTGTAACCTTTGTATTTTGAAAAATAAATTATTATATAAAAAACATGTTTGTATTTGAACTAAACGTTTATTTTAACGTATTGAAAAGTTGTACCGCTTAGAAATAATCATCATTTAACATTGCCATAATGATTTCTAAGCTCTTTGAATTTTACAATTCACATTATATTTGCAGAATTAATGACCGTTACACAATCTAGATAGAGTACCTATGTTTAAATATTAGTTTTTAGAATTTCTACTAACATATAATTTACAAACAAAACGAGGTTTTATATCAATAATGTATTGGAAGCAATTATCAATATTACTCAGTAGTTGTGCTTTGAGCGAGCACGCCAGATGGCGCTGGGGGTTGATCATTTAAAAATCACTGCACATTGTTCGGAGCGCAACTAATTGCAGGGAAAGTGGGGTGAATGGACTCCCGGACTAAATCATTTTCTAATTGAACCCTGTTGCTTCTGAACATTATTATATTTATTTTATGAACAGGTTAATTACTTTTTGTTATAACAATAGACACATTTATAGAAGTTATTTAATCGCTTGATTTAGTAAGTTATAGAATTGTTTTTTTTTTTTAGATTTTTAATTTGATAATGACAATAATATTTGATTTTTTTTTTCAGATATATTGGATTATAAACCGTTGGATTCAACTAAATGTGAGTAAAATTGTATAGTTACTTATATTAACATATGTAGTTACATAATGTAGATGAAGAAACTTTACAAATACTCGTAACTATTAAAGAAAATTCCTGAATTTACATATGTAGGTAAAAGGTAGAAATCAGTAACTGTTACACATTTTTTTTTATACCGTAATCTGGCAAACGAGCAAGCGGCCACCTAAATCCGCCGAAATGACGAAGCGACCGCTGCCCATAAACATCCGCAATTGCAGATGCGTTGCCTACCCTAAATCGACGGAAGAGGAGACGCACATAAAGAGGATATTTCCCCTTCCTATGCGACTCCTCTACCATCAAATCCACTTTCCCATCCAATCCTTCCCTTATAAGAAAATGGTGGAACGGGAAATGGACTAAATTTGGGTCACCGGCACCACACTCATCAGACGAAACGCGGAATTGCTTCCACTTCACGCCTGTCTTCTGTGTGGTCGTGGTATTGCACCGGGCGAGCCGACCCATTCGTGCTAAGATGTTAAAGCGGGCTCTACCACTGTACAAATCTACACATCTTTGGTCGTATCAAGATCAATTAAAATAAACTAGCTCAAGGGCGATCGACATTAAAATCAATTGAGGATTCAAAAGACTGTGGCCACTAAAAGCACATTGACAAATAAATAGGGGGAAAGGAAATGAATTTGATGAACAGGAAATAGGACATTGGTACAATTGATGAAACTGGTCACTACCAATGAACCGTAACGCAGTTTTAACTATTTATCTATATACACAAAGATATCTAGATAATATAGATTTGTGTAATTTTTAAATAAATAGTTTGGTTCTTAAACTACGTAATATGTAAATATATTTTACCCAATAATAGATCATACTTGCGATAGTTTAGGTGGATGTATGGATGGATGTTTTCAGGGTTTGTAGCCTAAACTGCTGAAAGGATATCGGTGAAATTTGGCATAGATGTGTAAGATAGTCTGGAAAAACACACTGGCTACTTTTGTTTTTTTTTAATTCCACACGAAGAAGGTTGCATGCGAAAGTTAGTTTTTTTTTTTGTAAATTTACGCAATTAATAAAAGTTTCTCTGCTACATTTAATTTTATTTCAAAAACTATTTGCGAATATTGACCACTTTGTGATGTTGAGGAATAAAAAAACAATCAACTATTTCGCGAAAAAGTTTGTTTCAATTTTTACGATTTGACATCAAAGCTCCGATCAGTAGTTTATTGGGTTATAAAAAGTTATCGTTCCACTCGGCGGGACAAAACCCACGGTAGGTATTCGTAAGCCGACCATCTCGAGATTATCTCGGCCATAGTAAGAAATTTCCACTCTGCTTCCGCACCATCACCACCCAAATGCTTTTTTAGCCAAAAAGCTTTATCACTTCCGTGGGGACACGAACTACGGACCACTGCCACTGATGTAGATAGCTAGAAGGGATACGAGAAGAATCAAAATTATTTTCACGGTTATTACTACATTTGTTATACTGCTTTTCGTTATTACTAGCTTACGTGGTGGCGTGGTATTTTAAAAAAAGTAAATATGTTCTTCCAGACTATTACATCGATATCCGTTCAGCAGTTTAGGCTACAAACTATAACAAACATCCATCCATCTAAACTTTCGCATTTATAATATTAGTATGATTAAATATATTCTGACATAATTAAATTTAAAAATTTAATTGCTAGTTAATTTGAAGAAGTAAATTGAAGATCATAGACATTTTGATGTTTATATCAAAAATACATTTTAATATAATAAATATAAATATTTTTACCGAGCTGTTTTAATTATTTAAACTAAATACATAAGAACTGTCGGAACATATTTAATATACAATATTGGATAAAATATTGCTATTTCTAACTAATAAATCTGTATTACTTAATTTTTTTTTAAGAAAGTAATATTTGTCATTTCTAGTAACCAGTATATCTATGACGTCGGGCAGCGGCCAACGCTGCAGAATGCAGGCAGTGGATCACTTTTATAGCCGGATGCCGTAAAATAAATGTCGCGGTCCATCGCTGGCCCCGCCTAATGATACCGTACATGTTGCAACACACATTGTACGTTCGATCACAACCTCTGATCGATGGGGTCGATTCACTAAGCAACACTGCAGCTAAAACTTACCTTTAAAAGAAAACAAAAAAAAACTTTATTTTATTCTCGTAATGCCACTCAGTTTTAAAATCGTTTTAAATGGAACAAGAGTTTGTACAAAGCAAATTTGCATAACTACTGAAATAAATCATACTTCTTACTTCTTACTAATATTATAAATGCGAAAGTTTAGATGGATGGATGGATGGATGGATAGATGGAT
>LD699455.1:2406530-2447903 GCA_003118335.3 Papilio memnon
TTATAAATGCGAAAGTTTAGATGGATGTTTGTTAGAGTTTGTAGCCTAAACGGCTGAACGGATTTCGATGACATTTGGCGTAGACGTAGAGGATAGTCTGGAAGAACACATAGGGTACTCAGTTTTTAATTCCACGCGGACGGAGTCGCGGGCGAAAGCTAGTATTAAGTATTTCTTGTTATAGTTATAACCGATACTAAAACTGCGTTGCGTTACTCATAAAAAACCTGTTTGTTTTTAATCTAATATAATAATTCTAATAAAACTAGGATATTTACTACCACCAGAAGTCATAAAGTGGTGTTCCTTATCGAAGATGTTATTTACGCGCTGGCCTGAGCGGACGGCGGCGAGCGGCGGCCGGTGGCGTTCGCAATATATTGCCGATTTCCGGCCACCGCTGGCGAGTAATACGCTTCCGGAACGCCCAGCGGACCGCCCTCGGGTCTAACGCGACGCAATGCGTCCTGCAGACATACGGACGGACAAGGTTACGAAGATAAATCAAGATAGCTCCAAACAAAGAGGTCTTAGTTGAAGTAATGAAAACTTTAAGTAACATGAGGTTAACACATCAATCTCTCTCGACCTTATAAACCAAGACGTAACAAAAATTAAGGACTAACATCAGACATTTTGATAGGAGTTTGAACCCAGTATAAGAACTCTGCTTCATTAGCTAGCAGCTGTATATTTAAGCGTATGTATTCATTATGTAATAAATAATATAGAACATTTCAGATCTCCATTTATCATAGGTCATCAATAAATTATTACTAGAAAGTGAAAGTGATTTATAAACTGAATTTTTCAAAGAGTCACTTCGATTTGCAATCAACAGTCATTCTAAATAATGTGAATGGACATAAATCACGTATATGTGCATATTTCCAGTCACTGGTCATTTTTCACTGGACACATTAAGGCTCACGACGGACGCCGGAACCCTAAATAAATACATTCCACGGTTAATCGACGGTGAATTCGTAGCAATGAGGGGTCATTTACGGCCTCATATTTGTAAATGCTTGAAGGAAAACAAAATATAAGATTAAACGACATGGGAAATCAAACGAATAGGGCCGGTATTGTAAGTTTCAAGGTTCTGGCACTTTTCTTTTCAATATTAATTTGATAGACATGTTATGGTTTTAATTAGCAATTATAATACGTTTATTTCATTGAAATTATACGTAAAATGTTTATTTTAATGTTGGTTGTAATTTAACTTATTTTTTTTTTCATATTTTAAAGTTTCATTCTGTTATGAAAACGGGTCATCTCAACCGGAGAAGTACGGGCATGAAGTAGCAACATTTTAGTGTCACTGACAAGAACTGGAGACCCAATTTTTTTGCCACGGATGCATTCCGTCTCAGTTCACAGGGATGACAGCGACTACCTTTATTTTTTTTTCTTATTTTGTTTATTTTCAAAATATATATTATATTCATAATAATAGTTTACATTTATGATATTGCCAAGTGAGATGTTTAATAAATCAAATCTTACTAATATTATTAATGCGAAAGTTTAAATGGATAGATGGATATTTGTTAGAATATGTAGCCTAAACTGCTTAACGGATTCCGATGAAATTTTGCATAGATATAAGGGAAAGTATGAGAGAACACATGGGTTACGTACATTTGATTTTTTTATTCCATGCGAATTGTGTCCCGGGCACAAGCTAATGGCACCTCTTGTCAATGTCTAATTGGCAAAAAACAATGATACATTCCAAAGATCAAAGTAATGGCTTGCGGCAACTTTAATACTTTATCTAAGCATACTATTTTGTTACGAAGGTTCGGTGTCAGTCGGTGCCGTGAACATGACTCGCGTCACCTCAACGCCATTATTCTTCGCGCGATTAATCATTTAGCTGACGGACTGCTTTTTCTTTTCCATTACTCCTCATTTTCATTAGTATTTGTTTGGCTTAAAAGCTGTTATAAATATTAAAATCGTTAAGCTATGAAGCTATGAAAATCGCTTATAAATATCTATTCCATTGACCCTATTTTTTTTGAGAGACTACAGGCTTCCTCGACGCGGTCTTAGCACATAACGTACTGGCACACACATCTACATACATGTTTCTGGGTGCTTTTAATATAATTAAATTCCATCTAGAAAGTCACAGTCCACTCGCTTTTTAGAAGGGGAGGGGGGGCACATCTTTGACTAAACTATCGCGCAACAGTGGTGCGATTGTCGATTGTTTCGCAGGCAATTCAACTGTTTAATTGCGCAAATAAAAATCGAGTAGTGTGCGCACATTCATATAAGCTCATAGGAATCATAGCGAGACTAAACAGTTGTACGATTGTTTAGTTTCAGGTGTGCGCACGCTCTAAATCTTCCTTTCCTTCAATTTTCTTTGTTAATATTCCTTGACTCGTCCTCAAAAGTGTCAATGATAAAATGTATGCTTAAAATCGCAATATTTTGCCAATTTATCTTACTAACTTGCGATAAGTTTTATAGGTAAGTTACGACAAGAATGAGGTAGACAATTAGTGCGTGCGTGGTGTGCGGGGCGTGGGCGGCACGCGCGCCCTCAAGAACACTCGTCGGCCGCCGCATGCCGCCCGCCGCCCGCCGCCCGCGGTCGCTAATTGCCTATTGATTGCCCTTGCTATTACCGGTAGCTATTCCTGCTGGAGTCTGGAGTGGGCACGTCTAATGCGGTTTATAAAAATAGAACGCAAGGAATCATCTTAATCATTTACAATACTTAAATTATTTATAATCGTAGTATTATTCTTTCTAAACGTTTTACATCATTTTAATGTCTATTTTAAAATTGGATAAATTAATTATTGTTTCTTTAATTTATTTTCAAAAACAAACAGTAAGGAAAATATAATAGCACTAATTTAAATTCATGCTGTTAATCTTTATTAAGATACAGTGTTGTGAATATGAAAATTCACATTTTTATTGCTTATATTTCAATCAAATATTTATTTTACACGCACGATACAAATAAATATTTTTCAATTTAAAACCTATCAACGTATTGGTATCGGAGAATTAAAAAAAAATCCATTCGAACGTAACCTAAATAGGAATCGAAAATCACTACGTAGCTTTTTCGATCATCAAAATTAAAGCTTCGCCGTGCATATCCGACCGGGGGATGTGGGAATGAAAGTGTTGCCAACCGTACAGACGATTCGTAACGGTTCAAGAACAAAACCCGAAAACGAACGCGCCGCGGCTTTCGTATGTATACGTTAGGATGATTGATCGCGCGCGGTATGATAGCGGCGGACCCGAAGCGATGGACATAAAAAACTCACTTCCTGCTAATGACAGGCTTTTAAAAATACAGTATAGGATCTCGTCACCTCGCCGGCTAATGGCATCGATACGTTACACGCATCAATCCTCCATTCTGTGCGCGTCTCACGTCTGCGCCGCGGGATCTAATTAATTATGGTAATTAAACAGCGCGATGTTGTCGAGCTCGCGGACGTGTTAGTTCACTAGGAATTTCAAATCTCACGTGTCATATCCCAGTTTGTTTGTGATCCTACTCGTATTGCGATATCGATTAATTCAACATGCATTAATTTTATGTATTGAATGTACTTTTATTTTGTGATGTACCACAATGTATTGCTATGTTCTGAATTAATGTAACTAAATTTCAAGTGCTTTCAACAATACACCTATAATGCAATATAATTTACAATACAATATTTTTAATAGAAGTTCAAATTAATTTTATATATCATACACGTAGGTCTGCATATGTGTTAAATAGTACATAAACAATATCATGAAAGAAGAAAAGAATGCAAGATAAAAGCGGTTGGCGTTTTTTGTTGATAATGATTAAATGAGGCAGTAACTCGATAAAACCATAAAGTCATCACCCTGTATATATAAATGCACGCACATATACATAATTCAGGGAATATATAATGGTTACGAGTACTCACGATAGCGGACGATAACATTACATACAGTTGCGATAAAAACTAATAAAGATAAATAAAATTTAATAAATATAAAAACCGCTGAAATTTTTAGACATGTACCACACAAACACATTCCTGACGAAGAATGATGCTTTCGGCTCCTCGCGAGTAGGCAGTGCTTTGTTCGAGTGATTAAGTGGCCCGGGACGGCGTTCCTAAGCCCTTCAGCTAATGAGTTGAGAGTCGGTATTAATCATGAGGAGTCCGACGACTGACGACCGCCTGTGGGTGGCTGGCGGCTTTTAACTTGAGATGTTTACGTAAAAAAGAGGTGATGATAGTGGAATTATCTAGACGCTCGTTAAATTTAAGCATTTAATTTTCAACACGCTGCGTTGGTTTATTGTTTTGTCTCGTAAAACGATCATAAATATCAAATTATGTTTTATAGAGGATGTTTAAAATGTCAACATAACAAAATTAGATTTAAGGTTGTAGTATTTTGACATCAAATGTATGTTTACAACAAAATATTTACGAGTATCTTATTGACATTTTATTTTGTATAATTTTTTCCTTGATTGCCGGATAATCAGAATTGCAAATCATTTTTACCTTAATGTCCATGACAAATCTAAATGACAAGCTTCAAGGCCTTAAGGATGAGAATGAAATCGTCATTAGTCTGTAAGGTCGGGACTCAAACAAATGCGGTAAAGTACGCATTCAATGTGTCGAGACGTGTTGTTCGCCGAGACACGCGGATGACTGATCCGTCGCGCAAACTAATGTTCTTTTTTAAATCCCTCGTTTTTTATTTTTTTAATGCACAAAGGCAAAGACGCATGAGTTATGCCGACTTGTAGTTTTTACGATACACTTAACTTGGATTAAATATTTATGCATTTTTATTTTATATCGTGGCTCGGCTGTACGTGATGGCATGTGACATTAAAATGACAAATTGACTAATTATTCTTAATCCAAGTGAATACTTTGATCGCGCTCGCTTGTGACGGACCTTCAAACCGACACGTCTGACTTCAATTGTGCTTAATGTGTGTTAATTTGATACCTACTTGGAAGTAATATTTATAGTAACATATTGACATATAAAAGTGTAATCATTATGTACATTTGTAATACTCATATGGGAACAGATTAAAAAATATATATACAATAACAATTGGTAAAACTAACTTCAGTCCACCGTTGTCTCATTGAAATATTACGAAACGAAAGCCTATTCATAAATGCGAACATAAAAGTGGGACAAGACATAGTTTTTCACTTCGTTTATTAAAAACTTTGAACATTATTAACAATACCCCAGGTGGGGTTTGTTCGTGTGCGGTAGAAAAAGCGGCGAATGCGTAAAATTGTTGGTTTTCGTTGGAAATTCGGCAATACAATGTGGAGCACGTTATTATAATAACGAGCGACATTAACCGTTTACCTCGCGACGGATGCGGGTATTTTTCGCTGCAACCGAACTGAGGGCGAGTCGAGTGCAGATAGCGTGACCGAGATATCTTCGTATTCGAAATTTGAATAATCGCAATGTTTCAAAATTTTCAGCTATTTCCTTTATTGTGTGAGCATTCCTATTTTTTTTAATACAGAAAGCTTTCAAATTAGCAAAATTTAAGTTTCAATATTTTATCACAAATTATAGTCTCTCCGACGATGCTTAAGAGTTTATTGAAATTTATTTAATATAGTATTTTTTTAAGACAGTACCAATAATTAAAAAAGTACATATTAAGATTTTAAAATGTAAAAACTACATAGTTACTTAGTAATATTTAATTTTAGCGTTTATTAAGCATAATACGCTGATTTAATAATGTGGAAAAGTACTATCAGTAGTAAATATTATATTAGTATTTAAAGGTAGGAAACATTTAGTGACTTCCGTTTATATGAAGTAATTCATAACTATACTCTTTCTAGGCATTATAATGTATTTGGATCAATTGAAAAGAGATATATTATAAAATTAAAAACAATAAAGTATCAAGATCTGTTTATCCGGTGAGTAAAGTTTATACAATAGGCAGGTACAAACGTCGAAACTGTCGTGGAGAATCCGCGCCATCTCTGCTCGCCCGCGCCCGCGTCCGGGAAATCCAGCGAATATGAATATAGCCACCACTCTGGATATAAATTAAAGTGACTAGCTGTCGACGAGCCCCTCGGGTGCAATGATGCTGCTAATAGTCAGCTCTATAAACAACATGCATTACTTTCTTTTTAATTGCGTCGTTTATTTTTGAACTTGAAAGTTTAGGTAGATGGATATTTGATGGTTCAGACCCATAAAAAATATCCTGTCTCAAAATAAGACTATTTGATTATAATTATAATAATAATAAATTTCTATTCAGCAGTTTGATAATACAAATAAAAAATGAAAATAAAATCCAACGCAAGTACAAAAGTAATAAACAACAAATTACTTTAAAGTTTCTCAATCAAAACTCTCGGATTGCATCTGAATATCCACAAAGCAGTAGGTAATATTGTCACAGAAATACAATTTGTTGTGTACATGCGAGTTTCCATTGAGATCGGCCATTCACCAGTCACTGACCAGGACAAAGCATTGTGCACCAAGATCAATGTCTTGAATACCTACGCGCGTTCAATACAACGAACGTGTTATACAGAGAGCGCGATCAAAACAGCCAATGTTAAGGCGGGACATAATATTTTGGACATAGGTACATCGACAGGCCTTTGTGTTATTGACCGTTGATGTAGGTTGTATTGCATAATTAGCGTGGAGCGATTAATTAATAGGTAATTCACGTCTGTGGGGAATTTATGTTGTTACGCTACGCGTGCATGTATTCATTATTCCAATATAATGATCATATTAAGTGTTCGATATGTTTAATTGTGTTTTAGAATTAAAACATATATAAAGGTATATTTTGTATATAGTATAGGTATAGAGTTTAAATAAACTTTCTTGAACTCCATTCTAAACTTCAAACCTAACCAATTTGTAATAAAAACAGTAGAAAATAAGCGCAAAAAATACAAGATTGCGACTAAAATCGATCCAGCATCGTAGAAGCCGTAGCGAAGCGGTACTCTCAATTTCAATCCGCAAATCGCATCCAAACGTTTCAATCGCGCATATATGTTCCTTTGTCCGGGCTCACAATGCCGGCGCGCCCGGCGCTGCGTGCCATTCAACCACCACAAAAGTCTGTTTCGCTAAACTCCTTGTGTGCTGTAACATTGACCTATTGAGCCAACCAACAGGTGAATCTCACAAAGCGTTTGTTTGGGTGTCTCCGCTGAATTAACGCCCTTTGCGGCTCGTGCCACCGCGAATCCACTCTTTACTGCTTTTCACATTTTACTTTTGTCTCGAATAAAGCACTACTTTATTCATTTCTATTCCAGTTTAGTTGTATTGTGCGGTTTATTTATACCTTAAATGGGAAGTCGAACGAATAGTTTCTACTGACATAATTGTTGTTTTTATGCTCAAGTATTGGTTTACATCAATTTTATTTTTGAACTTGTAATAAACAATGAATTTATAATTGCAAAAACGGCCACAATTTTCATGTTTAACATCAGCAGTATCTACATTTGAAAACCTTCTAAAGTCATAAAATAAATTCTAGTCACATTGCGAGGTAGCGCCATTGCCTGTTACTATATTTATTTCTTTATTTATCCAAATTTTATAAATAAATTAATCCCTAATATAAATTGTTTTTATATGAATTATTAGTCTTCAGCTGCAATATTTTGGCAATACCCTTCAGCGTTATCCGTAGATTATATCAATAAATATAAAGTTGTACCAAAACAAACGTTTACCTACAAAACACGCTACTGGTTGTACGAACAAAGGCTGAGGTTCCGTCTCCACTTAACGTGGGACTGACAGGTTAGTTCAACCACTATTATGTACCCTGAGGCTGACGATTGGAGAATGTTTTTTGTTGAAATCATTTTTCTGATTTCGACGCTGCCCTGTGAGTGGTTCTCACGGTTTGCCCTGATCCTATATTTAATTTCGCACGGTCGGGTAACATACTACGTACTACTAAGATGTTAGGAGATGTAATATTGAGTCGAACGAAAACAAGACTATAATAGCGTTTTGTACTTATAATGTCTTATAATAATTATTTTACAATTGCAACATTTGCTAAACTATTGATCAAAGTTCTATAACTTAAAGTAATAAGTTGTTATTATACTAAAACAGTTACATTGCCTAAATGTAATTATAAGTTAACAAATTATAAATACTTAAATAACTTAGTTCTACATTCATGTGGAAACATTTTTAGAAACATAAGAGTAAGGTTTACCTAATACAACGTAACAGACGTCAAAGAATGTCGGAAGTTCAAACAAAAGTCTATCGCAACACAACCGAATGTAATCAGAAACAAAGTTACGTGTAGTCTCGGAATCGTTCAGCGACGTCCCTTGTGAAAGCGGTGACTACGTCACACAGGCTAATCGATAGAGAACAATGTGACGTAACACAGGGGAGAAGTACCAAGGGGGGGACGCAGTCGGCAGTCCAAATATTTACCTCGGCATATGTTTGGTTTCTTTTCTTTCGCTTCATATATTTTTGCTTTGATGCCGCAACGGGGTCCCGAGGTGCTTACTATTCGGTTGAGATTAATTTCTTTCATCATAATTGTTTGTATAAATTGCATTGAAACGTTTAATTGTTTAAACGCTTCATATTGTAGGGACCTCCACATATTTGGTATTTAAAATTTACTTTACGACTTCTGTTAAATAGTAAAAAAATACAAAATGCTAAAAATAGTAACTACTGAAACATTTTGTAGAGATTTGTCCTTAAGTAACTTTGTTACACTGTTTTGTGTCATGCTCAATTTATAGTTCTGTCTAAAGTTTTTCAAATAATGAAGTTTAACAGAAAAATCTTAGCGCAAATTTTAGAATCGAACAAATTGGATTATCGAAGTAATAAAATAAAATCGTTGCACAACAATAGACTAGGGAGAGGGCGCGCTTCGATTGTACGTTTAATGAATTGCATTAATATTGCATTAACCAGTAACTAGCCGCCCGCCCCCGCTGCCCCTCGCCCGCCCGGCCACGGTAAACAATTATTAGGAGTCCGGATGCAGTACCCATGTTTGCTCTTACTGATTTGTTTGCGAATACAAATTGACGTTAAGATGTTTTTGTGTATTTATTACAAGCTACATTACATCATTTTACATATCGAAATAAGTAATAAAGTCTAATAAAGTCTAAATAAGGCCGTGCACAGAAAATACATCTTAATACGGCTAAAATACAGTTGTAATTGAAGTAACGTAACAAAAAATTCTAAAACATTTTGTAAAACAAAAGAAAAACTCAAAGACGTATCTTTAGTTAGATATTATAACTCGGCTAAGAACGTTACAAATGCGTTAGACTTTAGGAACCTTACAAAACGTGCGATGTATTCAGGTGTGCAAATATGTTGGTCAGTTACCGAGCGCTCGTTGTGTGACCGACTAATGCGGACCGTCGGCAGTCGCCAGCCGCCACCGGAAAATTGGACATCGCCGTATGTCCAATCACACGCGACACTCCACGCAGATTAGCACGCTCGACCACTGTCCAGTTTACAACCCGCACCCGCCTGCGAAAATTCACACTCTCCGCTTTCCATTGATCCCTAAGTCCCAGAGCTTCTAACATTTTCCGTAGTTAACGCGGAATGGTGAGCGTTGCAGGCATGAGGTTAGTAATTGAATTTGCTCGGCGCGCGGCCATAGGACTATGCACGCCTTTCTGCCGCACTGTCTACACTAAAATGATCCGATTGAGCGTCCACGAAAATTGGTCTTTTGGTAAACATGATAACGCATTTGTTGTGAAGAACACGAACTTCTATCATGGCACATAACATTATAAATATTTTGTGGTTACTTTTATCTTTCAGGATAGTTACATGTAGTTATTTTGAATTGAAGAAAAGTTAATCTGGGATAAACATTACTTTAATACAATTTTTACACTCCTAATATTTGCTAGCACATTTTTTTTAAATTATGGGGATTATGTTAATTTGTGACATCCGAATAAAAAGCATGATACGTCGTTAGATGTTGAATAAAAAGAAGTTTTAGTTCACGTCAACATATAAAAAATTATACACGTATTGTCGCAACTAAGTCAAAATCAAGTTGCAGAGAGCGTTGCGAGCCTTACAAACCTTTACTTAGCATTAAGTATTGTCGGCGGCTTTAATTTTTTAGGCCCGCTATTACGCCCTTACCGTATTCAACTCGCGTTCCCACCACATTTACAGATATGTGCCTAGCTAATGGTGGACCGTATAGCCCAAGGCGTCATGTAATTTGTATGTGAGATTTTGACTTGAACTAATTTTGTACTCTTTGTCCATTTTGTTAGAGTATAAAATTGATTGAAGTGGCTAGGTGTGTACGTCGTTTTGTGATGAGAAAGTATTCGGAGAAGTAGTTTGCATAGATATGTGCACGTTTATCTAAGCTATATCGGTCCGTACAGGCGTCGCCGTTGGCTTGGCGGGTCGGCGGTATACTGGGCTTTATTAAATGTCTAATACAGCGGATTGGCTTAGCATTCACGCGGGTCGGTGTAAACATTTTTACTAAGTTATTTAATTGTTCTTTGGGATGTAATCAACACATATGCATTTTAATATAAATGTAATATCGATGAATAAGACTAGTGTCTTTTGTTTTTAGTGTTGAAAGAAACGAGAAGGTTCTTTAACTCCCAAAATAACAAAAAAATCTTATAAGTTTAATATGGCGTTCGATCGAAAACTATAATTATATGTAGTTTCAGGCTATTGTGTCAAATAGTGATATGATTACAACGCGTTATTGCGTGGGTACACACTACAAGGCGTTCAACATGCACTACAAATCACATAGTCCGTTGTGTTTACTCCATTACCCGCCGAGGCCGTGGCTTGTATCAACTATTTATAGTGTTTGAGGCGCTTCATAAATATGCAGCGGTAGGCGCTCGCCTTGCCGACACTAGCTATTCAGCTCGTACTGAAGACTTGCGCTAAGTGACAAGTGAATATCTGATAGCGAGTTTTAATTGAAAATTTCAGGCGAAACTAAATTCTGTGACTATTATATCGTATATTTGCCAAAATTGATTGAATAGGTACTTTCTCATTTAAAGTATTTTTACTATTATACGATAATGGAGACGTGGATCTATTGGGTCTTGACTTTTAACTAATATCTACGAATATCTAATAATAAAATTATGCTACACTTCTTTAGTAGTTTTAATTTTGTTTATTAATTAACGTAAGGTGTTTTTTTATCCTTAACATCAGAATCGCAATTAATTAGTATATTTTATATCATCGTTATATATATGGAATGCATACCTACAAATTCGCCCGCACTTGTGTTATGTACCGCTTCCTTAGCTCTACGGTTGGTTAGTTGCAACGCTCCGTGCGTTACCTCACTTTCAACGGAAACTTCGCGATGTATTTTCCACTGCATTTTTTAGAGTATCGCTTTTGTAGGCCCCCACTTGTTTTAATACTGAAGTAGTGTGAGATTTTCTCGATCCTATTTTAGTTAACTGCGCCGTAATACTGCTCTTACGATCACACCACCTATTTCAAATTCAATGGATTTTTTTAAATATGTACAATACGAGAAAGTCTTGTTAAAACGTTTACTTTAATATAGTCAATTGTTACATGTTAGTTTATAAAAATGAGAAGACTATTCTGTCATCTACTTATGATAAAAATATAATGTCTTTTGTTATTTACGTTCGACAAATAATGTACACTCCAACGCACCGCTTGACACACTAAACTTTGCTTGTAAAGGATGTTAACGAACAGTAAATACATATCTTATCGGGTCACCTTGCTTAAAATACAAACTATTGAAGCTCAGTTCATAGCATTCATACGGTTGACATCTCACCTGTCAGTAACCTCAAGCCTTTTAACGATAATCATCGTAAAACCCATTGAAAAACCGCCGATTGTTCGATTCTCAAAAGACCGCCCCCGATGTACAAAGGGTTGATAAACATATCAAAGAACTTTTTTTTCTAGTACAGTTTATGCCTCAATTTTAGTCATACCACACCTGTTTGTTGTATTTAACAATGTGAGTCACCAGTCCCATTGTGATTATACAATCGAGCACAAATATCGATTATCAACATTCGATATCGATTCACTGGGCTTCATCTACAAGGACCTCCCAAATATTTGTTCCCATTCAGGGACGGATATGAATTAGGTACCATACTAAGCATGTCAGTAAATTGACGTCATAATAATTTTTCTATAAGTCTGTTCTAAAAATAAAACTGTTTCTAACTTTGTGAGGAAAATTTCCACCGGTTCGCTAAGATTATATCACAATAGAGTTACGTAGAGTTTTATAACTTCATAATTCGATAAATGGTAAAAGTTGTTCGACATTTCAGGGTTACGTTGTGACACGTCACAAATACTCATAATCAATGCATTCTAGATGTAAAGAAATCAGTTAACAACTACGAAATATAATGAATTCACAGCAATCGTTCGATAACGTAACGCGCTATGTTTTGATTAGGTAAGTTTTTTTTNAGATTGACATCTTGTTTTTGAGAAGAATTATCAACAAATTAAACTTTAGAGTTAAGTATTTCGTAAGGGATTAAATGGTGTAAAATGTAAATATACATAACCTATAATAGATGGGTACTTCGGAATTGGTACACTAACGGACGAATACTGAAACGTCATTTAAATATGCAGCAGCGTCTTAAATGACAAGACCACGCTTAAACTACAAATTCCTTTCCAATTTTGACGTCTATCAGTTTGTACGCAGCGCTTACAAAGCGAAGCACTTAAGATTCGTTTCGATATTTGGCGGTTTGTAACGTATTTTCGCGGTTTAATTTATTTTTAGCAATAGGAATATTATCTAGCGCTTAATATTTGTACAGAAAAGTTAAGCAGAGTACCGGTTTGCTTCATGTCTTATAGAATTTACGCTAAGATCGGTTCTATTCAATGGATAATTAAGGTATATCTTTTAGTGTAATCAATTAAAATATAATTTAATGAGTGTTAGCGACACAAATTTTAACAAAATTCCGAGGTCTGTGACACGCGGCGAGCCACGTGGCGCGGGCGGCTGCGAGCGACGCCGGTGATGGAGTGCTGGGCCGCCCACTGCCTACCCACGACCGCATCACCACTCCGATATCCAACTCAATTCGTTTTCTATTATTTCAGTGAACAAAATATTCTTTATTGATGTAAATTTACTAAAGTGTATTCACTTCTTGACCATAGACAACGAAGCTTAGTAAGTTTTTTTTTTCATGCAACTTTTGTAAATATTAGAAAAATCTTAAAGTAATAAAATTTCCACGGAGTGTTACGTTAAATTTGTCTTTAAGTCATGTTTTCATTTATGTACATATCTGCCAAGCGAATTCTTTATATCTATCCTATGTATCCAGTAAATACAAAACGTACTTTTCAATTGCGAATGAATTTTAAGTACATAATAAGGTTTTTTAACATATGTTAGGAGATTCTCATATACATAACATCTTTGTTTCTCCTTAGAAATGCAAGGTACCACACCTATGTATAAACAAATCTGTTTGTAAATAGCTTATTATCGTTAGTCAATAAAGTATAAAAGGCATATTCTAAGACTAAGCAACGTTTATCGTCTCGAACATGTTCCCTATGGCATCGCAATTAGGCGGCGGCCATTCAACACGTTCCATAAACAATATCGCGCCGCTGGATCGACGGCTGCGGCTGACAGCGCGATAAGTGGCGGTTGGTCGATCGCTGCCTCGCCTCGCCTCGCCATCACGTTGCCGACTGTAGAGTACCGAAGCCTACACTATGGTTTAGATTCTCTTTTTAAAATTTAAAAAGCTAACATTTATTACATTCATCATTTCTTACAAGCCAGTATTGCATTTTGATTTAGACCTAACTTCAAGTAAACCGTGTGTAGTTTCAGCAGTATGGCCATTAAGGTAAGGCTAGTTACTAATTTAAAAATATTAGCTATGTATACAAAAGTCAATAATTACACAAAACAAATATTTCACACGAGCACTATTACAATCAAAGTACAAATCTATAAATTATTTCTCAATGGATTAACTTTCTAGTAACATTAAGTAAATACGTAACACGTCGAATCCAATGAAATCGAATTTCAAGTCGATCGACTCTGAAACAATCTACAAACTTGCCGGAGGAGAGGCAACTTACGAAATAGTTTATCTTGGCGAAGCAAACACAGCGAGCAGGAGCACGGAGGAACAAGGGCCGTGTCACCTACCCGGCTGTACACAGTACGGTATAGTACACACATACAGATTCGTATCCTTAACTACACGTTCCACTCGCTGCGTCTCTCTCGCGCTAAGAAAATGTAACGGACCAATGAGGGGGTGGGGTGACACGCATTTCCGGGGCCGGCTCCAATCAGCTGCTAGAACAAAGGAGTCGCGATAGCTACTTACCTACAAGTAGCTATAAGCGAGGGGCGACGGGCGCCCGGCAAGCGGAGCCGAGCGTCGGTCTTCACACACGTGCGTCCGATACACACAAACGTTGTTTTTTTACCTGAAGATGTGTTTTTGTGGGCGTATCGCATGTTTACGTTGCGTCTAGCTCGGTGATCACTTTACAAGTTTACTTAAGTCTATGCAATGTCAGAAAATATCTTTGATTTTTATATAATAAAAATAACAATCACTGTGATAAAACAAAGTAAGTTGTAAAGTCATTTGTTATCGGAGTTTTGTATGGAATAAAATTAATCTATACTAATATAATAAAGCGTAAACACACACTTCTTTGTTGCATAAGATGTCAGCAATTACAGCACATTTTTGAATAATTCTTTCTTTAATAAAAAGCGCTACACTTACGTCAGGCTTTAGGCTATATTATCACGCTATTAAACTTAGGGGGTAAATAAATTGGATAAAAATCCTACTGTGGGAAATGTACCGTACGCTAGACCAAGCTGCCAACATCAAGGAAGCAAGATTGCCATGGTTTGCCATCATGTCATTCCATTTTAATATTTGCAATTGATAATTTGACAAATGTAAACAATGAAATAAAGTTTTTATAATTTCACGCGGATGAAGCCGCACGAGAACAGCTAGTATAACCTAAATTACTCTCAACCGATAGTATATTTTATTAGTGGAAAAGGTACTTAATTGAGTACATACGCTTCACAGTAGCATGAAAAGAAAATAAAACGAAGGAGGTATTATCCTAAATGACATCCTGTTACGGCTTATTTCTTCTCTCGACTTCCAGAATCCTCACGTCGTCGTTAAAGGTACATTTTTCTTTTGCAGTCCTCATGTTACGTACTTGCAATATCCCGAGGACCCTTCGGCCGCGTGTTATGATGCAAATGAGGCCTTATACTCCGGTAACACAGTTGCAAATAAAATAATTTAATAGTAACACGCCCTGTAAGACTACAATTTGACTATCGCGAATTTCCTGCGTCTCTGCGGCTATGAAATGTTTGATGGCAAGAATACTTTGTAAAGTAAACTGTAGCTTGTCTTTTGTTACGGAGAGTTTATTTTTGTTTGCGGCGAGTCGAGGCGGCGAGAAACAAATCTGCGTAAGGTACAGGGTGTCGAGTAACTCGTGTTCTTACCCTCTCCTCCTTTGTTCGGGCCGGAAGAGTGCGCTAGAATTACATGCTCGAGTCTGATGTGCGCTTATTTTTTACGGCCCTATATCGCGCTGGCAGCGGCTCGTATAGTTACGCAGTTCAACGACTGAAGAAACGAGAGGGTGGTTGAGTACGTAAACAAAACTTGTTTGCAGTTTAGATTTAGATGTTAAGAACAAAAGTAAACTCAAACCTAAAAGAGTACATGTCTGTGATTTCAGAAAGATTTTATGTAAAAGGAGTTACGATGTACAAACAGTATGTTGCGAAGTATATTAAAGATATATCCATGTATTTATAGAAACCATGATTTCCAAAATGTTGTATATTAAAACGTTAATTTCTAAAACCTTTTTGTCTAGTTTAGTAGAATTTGAGTCCAGCATATTTATTGTTAAACTAGCATTCGCACGCGACTCTGTCCGTGTGGAATAAACAAAAGTGAGTAGCCTATGTGTTCTACCAGAGTATCCTCTACGTGTACGCCAAATTTCATCGAGATCCGTTCAGCCGTTCAGGCTACAAACTCTGACAATCATCCATACATCCATCCATCTAAACTTTAGAAGGTTGTGAAAAATTGTTAATGTAACTAAAATTACAGATATATTTTACTATATTTAATTAGAACGATTAGATATTACCTCGTAGAAATTCAGAACCATTGGGCTATCGTCGGCGTGCCACCTCGCATACTGATCTCCGGATTAAATTACCGCGCCAACTATTTTACACAAAACCGGGGCCATAATTAAAGCCCCGGAGAAAATAGGGAGAATCAAACGTCTTATCTGACCAGCGAGAAATAGCGTTTCTTAGTTGAATAGTTTCCACCGAGTCGGGAGCGAGTGAGTGGAATAAATAATTATTGCGGTAATCTAAAGTTGGCGCTAGTTGCGATGCGGAAGGCACCTCGCCTCCTCCCTCGGAGATACCTAATGAACATACTTTCAACTGGCTATAGATTTGTAATCTTGCTCCAAGATAAATACTGTCTTTATGTCGCTTTCACTACATACTATTTACCTATTCATTACTAACTACGTTGACGTTAAACTGAAGAATGTCTTTGAGTGCGTTTTAAAACCATCATGATTATTTTTGTGCTTGGAGCAATCGGAATATTTAAAAACTTGAGTATTAATAACATAAATTTCGTATGTTAAATACTCATCTAAAAAAAAACCCTAAAATATAATTAACTTACTTCATGTGTGTTTTTTAATTAGTTTAACTTAAAGAACTTACACATAAGCTAGAAAATTATAAATTAACGTCCGTCGTGTGTTATGACATTGCGAACTTTCTCGAATGTTCGAAGCTTCTAAGTGACTGAATAATTCTAAGGAGTTTCATTACGCTGAGAGTAAAACCTGTAACATCAACTCACAAATACGTTTTAAACCAATCGCTGTTATATAATACACGCTTTCGCCCGCGACTCCGACCGCGTGGTATTATAGAAAACAAAAGTGAGTAGCCTATGTATTTTATACCAAATTTCATCGAAATCCGTTCACACGTTTAGGCTACAAACTTTAGCAAACATCCGTCCATCCATCTAAACTTTCGCATTTATAATATACATATTACATACAACCACATACATATGATTAGTATGAAGTATGATGTTTAACCTCGTTAAAATATTTTATACATTTAAATCTTCAGGCTAAGTTGACCTGAAAGAGCTAGAACTAAATTAGATGTTGAAAAAATATTAATTTTTCCTAAACACTTTCTTTAAACAGCACGTATACTCAAAGAAATTAAGCTATAAGGAATAAAACATAACGTAATCGATAATGTTTTTACGTTTTTCTAATTTAAAGTTTCATGTAAATAAATAAAATCAATAGCAAAAGGAAATACAATTCACTTTCACGGTATCTCAAATAAAGCATTCTTCAGTGAAAGGGGAATAATCTCGCTACAGCAGCGGGGGCTTAATCAAAATCCCTGAATTGCTTTAAATCGAGGAAAACGCAGGAAATATCCTTTGTGGCGGCAATTTCCTTACATGCGTGCGGCTAATGCGCTATCGGCGCGTAATGACTTCCTTAATTAATTCGCAATATTGCCGCGGAGCTACTGTTTGGGGGAAAGAGTAAGAAATTGAGTATTTATTTGGGGACGCAAAAAAGCGCTTCGCAATTATAATACAGTAGATGCTGATAAATTGTCGAGTCACTACTCTGTATACAATCTTCGAAACAGTAAAGTAATTCTGTATTGGAAGCGAAAAATTTTTTAAGCTCAGTACTCAAAATGTTCGTCTCCAATAAAAAGTCTTAAATTTACTGTACAGTTAGCTGCATAAAGTATTCATTTAAAAAGCTTTAGAAACTTATACACACTTATGTTCTTGTAATTTTCAATTGTCGAATAGTACGTAATTCTGTAACCAACGCAAGTTTTGTAAACGTATACATTTTTATGCAGCTGACTGTACATCTTTCAAACAGTGATATTCAAATCGTTATGTAAAGAGCGTTATGTTATCCGTACTTCAATTAAGTTTGTACATAAACTGCCTGACATAGAGGGCTCGAAGCACGCCAATAACGGATCGAAGAAGCAGCAAGACTCGGGGGCGCGTCGCCATGGCACCGGAGGCACTAAGAAGTTATTTTAGGGGAATATTACGCGACATCAGAGGCTTATCTTTATAGCAGGTGCGCCCTCCCCGGTAACAAATTCAACAAATATGTTCAGACTTACGAGGATCACGCCTAACGACAGTTACAGATTTTCATTGTTTATGGTGAAATTTTACTGGATTTTATCTCCTCCTACAATACTGAAGAGAGGTGCGTTTGGAGCGAACAGTGATCCATTTGTGTCTATACTAATACAAGTGTCAAGTATAAACCAGCTAATTATATGTTAAATACACTTTATACATCGAAACAGATACCAAACAAGGAAACATATGTAAATACGTATTACATATGTTATATTTTGTAGTACACGGCGCGATCAAAAGCCTACAGGAATTTCTCATTAACACACGTCGTTACACATGTTAGCGAAGTCGGTACGTTAATAAGCAATTAAACAGATTATTATATTAACACAATTCTGCCAATTTGCCATTGATCCTATACCGATTCAGATTTCAATAAAGCTTTTAACCCAGCCTTTAGAGCTTTCAAAGAATCGATTAATGATCATTGTTTGACAGTTTCGAGACATCGAGAGACTGTTGGCAACTGCTTGTCTTAACAATTGCTTGTGATCGCGGTAATTGCTATTGTATAGCTAATCAATTATTTTTAAACTATACAGCGATAGAAATAGATTGTTGAGTTGAGCATTTTGTACTGTACAAATTAAATTCGCGACAACATTATAAGAAATTGGTCAAAACTGAGAGCTTTAGACAATGTGCTAATGCATTACTAATACCTTTAGGTCAATGTTTTATCTTTTAGTGAACAAAAGTAGCAGTGGATGCGTGCAATTTTTACATTTGGACGTTTTTTAATTTTTTTGTATCAAGAAAATACTCATGTATTATATATTAATATATATTAATAGAACGTTCTGGAGCCTAAGCATTTGTAAATAAACTGTTGCTCACGTCTATTAAATAAAAATTACGGCAGAAAAGTCCCGAGGGAGCGTCTCATTGTCGGGCTACAATGAGCGCGCTTGATTGGCGGAAGGATGTTCTCACTAAATAAAAAAAATATCGACGCGTCATTTCGCGCAATTTTCGTCGAATTTTCAAACGATAAAACCTGTCATTTCGCTGTTGACGCGCCTATAAAATATTCATGCAGACGGGCGAGAGATGAGAGCGATTTTTTTCTTCGATTTACGCGTCGAAATAAGATGTCATTTTCCGTATCATTAGCGGCGACTCGGAACGTCGCGACGCCACTATTTATACGCAAATACGTTAAAAATGACGCCCGGCCGATCGGCGGCTTGACACGCCATTGATAAATTGCGCTCCTTTCAATTTCCTTTGAACTTTTTGTGGTATTACATTTCTGATGGCCCTCATTATTATTTATACACAGTAATTTATGAAATGTTTGCCGATTGTCAGGTGGCGGCAAAACGTGGTGCTATCTTTGGGAGTTTTCATTGTGTAATAGCGCAGATACGTTACGCCTTTGCAAATAAACTTAGCTATTACGAACATTGTCAGTAATTATTGCTTTGCTCCGATCAATTATGTAGCATGTTATTAAAATAAAGTGCTTTGTGAACTTCATTGAAACAGAAGATTTCAATCATGTTGACTCGAGCAAGAAATGTGTCTAGTACACATTTTTTTATAAATATTGACCATTTATTGACCTATCCTAAGTCTTTATGACATCTAATCTTGGAATGAACTATTAGAATTTTTTATTTTAGGTCGACTGACTATTAACCACCATTCCAGTTGCACATGGTATCTTTGTGTACACAAATCTTGCTCGGGAGGTAAATTCGATCGGAATAAAACCCGACGCTGGGCTGGTGCAAGCCGCTGAGCTCTCTCTTTGCAAGGAAATCGCGCGGAGTAGTTTATCTCGCCCGTTCACTTGCTCGCGATACCCTTTATAAAAGAGTCTAGTGCGATTATCACTTGATACTTCCGATAAGTGTAGACAGTTAGGTTTCTTCATGTCTACTATAAAATATGAATAAAAATCAACTTTCGTACTTTCCCCAGATAATGTTAAGATCATCAATACATCAATCAAATTAGTAAAAAAAACTCCGTTTTTCGTTTTCATTTAATGAGGCATCTTGGACAAACATATATGTACGTATTATCGTTTATTAATAAAACAGCAATTATTGTCCAAAAATATTAGAGGTAAAGTAGGCGGCTTACGCAGCCCCACGTTGGACGCCAGAGGGCGCGGGGGCACGGGGGCGGCGGGGCGCCGGGGCGCGGAGGCGACAATATTGCGCGGCCCGTGTCCCGGACTAATCCCCGGATTCATTTATTTTTGACAACGCAATACGATTTTATCTCACGGCTTCTGATGCTGTTTGCCTTCTGTTATTATGCTCCCACCATATTCGGCCAACTTATTTATTTACTTAACCACCCCTTATAGGGGTGCTTTGACTCTTAATGCCCCGCGTTTAGTGGCTGATTTAATTTAGTGGCGATTTTTTTACACTAGGCTTTAAATCGCACGTATCAGTTCATACTACTTAAATCGTATTTCTTTCATCGGAACATCCGGATACAAAATTATTTTAGCGATAGACAGTCAAAACATTTATAACTTCTACTCTTCGTAGACAGTGTACAAAAACAAATTATTCTTGGAAGAAATGTTTTTCAACGAAGCGCAAAATTATTTGTGTTCGTTTAAATACCAATATTTTCTTCAAGCTCATCAGTATAACGGTTAATGAAGAATATTCCAGCATTTTATTTGCATATCTTATTAAAAACCTCGATGCCTCAGACGAAAATGAAAATGAGATACGTCAAATAGAAAAAATAAACGGAGAAAGGACAATGGTTATTCTGGACGATACGAAAAAAGGAAGTTCTTATAATGGAAATTTGGGAAACACTTTGCATTTTCTTTATTTCCCCCGTCTCTCGGCAAGGAAATCTGTTTTCTTAATTACCTTGTTTGGTAATTAGTTTCTAGGGACGATCTCTTTTTTTCCTTTTGCCTCGCTCTGTGAAAACAACTTGTCCACGTTTAATGAGATAATTTATATTCCAAGACGGTATTTATAAAAATTGAATTACTACTTAAGTTTTTAAACTTAATAAGGATTCAAAATACAAATTAAACTCTAAGATTTCTGTAAGAAATTGCCAATAATAAGATAGAAAAGAATAACATGCTAAAGAATAAAAATTACTACGAACTATCTGTGCTTAAATTATGTTGAAGCAAACGCCTAACCGTAAATTACTACTATAAACTACTACACTAAATAAAAAAAAATCACACTAAAAAAAAGTACTAAGTATAACTCTAAGTTTAATCAAAGGAGATTTTGTTTCTCTTATTTTCCAAACCGGGCTGTAATTGTTTTTGCCCTAACTAACCAGTCGTAAATCCACACAAATTCTTTTTAAAGTATCTGGGTCGTCATTTAAAACAAACCTTTGAAGTGACCAAAACAAATTGCGGGTACACTTGTCAGGATTCGAGTCTTTATGCTCCCCAAATGACAAGCTCCTGCACTGGATTAGATCGATTCAACGTGCCTCGTGACAAACGTTACATCTAAATGAGCATTCTTTGTGAATGTTTGTCGTTAGAAACCGTTTTTAAACTTTAGACAATTGCATAAATTGCAATTGCGTGATTTTTTTCTTTTTAAAATGTATTTGTGTGTGGAATTAATAAGGCCGGTTACACTATAAAATTTAAGTATAACTTACAAGAGTGCGAATTAGCTAGCTGAAAACCAGCGCAGGAACAGCGTAGTCCCTCCTGCATACGCTGAGCTGGATACCTTTTTCCCACGATTTTATATGTTTTATTTAGAATTAGTCCGTATATATAATTCATGCATTCATAAAGAGCGTAGAAGTATTTCACTATTATTAGTGGATTTTAATTTTTATATCATAATTCTTTATGTAAAAACTAGCTTTCGCCCGCGACTCCGTCCGCGTGGAATTAAAAAAAAACAAAAGTAAGTAGCCTATGTGTTCTTCCAGAGTATCCTCTACAACTATATTAAATTTCATCGAGATCCGTTCAGCCGTTTAGGCTACAAACTCCATCCATCCATCTATCCATCTAAACTTTCGCATTTATAATATCAGTTAGAAGTTAGATTAGTTAGATTAGATTTAATTTAGGAAAACGAACGTCATAGATTTAGCACCAGTAATTTTCACATGGCGTTTTTGTTCACTACGACGTCGAAAAGATGTATAATTAAAAAATGAATTTCCAATCTCATTAAATATAATTCACGATACTGGTACGGAATATTTTATGCGACAGCTTTATCAAGCGGTGACACAAGTAATTGCGCCCTCAAGAGCTGTAACAGATGTGTAATACATGCGAGGAAACAGAGGACAGTCAATTCCGACCGCAGTCCCTCTTGTTTTTTACGAAGGGCTCGAACTAATCCGCAACGCATAAGGATGCTTATGATGCAAAGTAATTTTGTGACCCGGGGATTTTATGGTGTTTGAAATACATGCTTTAATGCCACATATAAAATTTAAAAGCAAGGTTATAAATTGTAGCTTTTTAGCTATACTGTATTAATATATTTCATGTGTTAAGTGCTTATTTACAAATATACATTTCAGAGGAAAAGGGGAAAATTCAATAACAGGTGCTTACAAATAATATTTTATTTTAAAACGTATGATAACCTTAGAAGAGATATTGGTAAATACAAAACCATTGTATAAATCGCAAGAGTAGATAATAGAATTGGAGGCGTATTTATTAATTATTGTTATCTTGTAATCACATTTGCATGCCGAAGACGCAATACCGCGCCAAATGAAGGAAATTAAAATTCTCAAACAGAGGGCAGTTACACCGAATCACGGCACTAAAACTTCTATATATATTCCAGTGAACGTTGTAAAAAATCATTGCCTCCGTCTACCCTCGGCCCTCGGCGAGGGGAAAAATCTAATCTGTGCATTTTTTGCGGGACCGCGATGCCACAAAGAATTTCATTTCCCACTGTTCATCTATCTCTATTTCACTGACGGCTCTTGTTCTTGGTCCCCCGCCCTCTGCATCCTCCTCCGGCCCCCGCTATCCCTCGGACGTTTTTTAGACTTCCTCGATTGCAGATAAGGTTAAGCGAGCTCTCCTTATTAGTGGTTTGTCGCTATATTCTCAGCTTCATTTAAATTTATCTTATGCTCCGATTTTACTACGAATAAGCATCTTATAAAATGTCGCATCACAATATCAATAACGGATATATCGATTAAGGATTAAATCGATACACAATGCCGAATGTCGTGTTTATCATAATAATAAAGCCGACAAAGAAATCGAGCGGGCGAAAGTCAACGTATAATTGTGTTAGTAGTGTTACAATCAAAATGAGCCTACACGAAAACAGTATTACACAATTGTGTACAATTGACATTCAAATCTGTGGACATTGTCGCTTTGTGAGTTTATTGCCACTTATTGACTCGTAATTGTCAATAAATTTCTACGGGATCGGAGTTTAATGTGGGTTTGGGTGAAAAAAGTTATGTTTTATTAATATTTTTACGAGAGCGTTTAGGAAGACCGATAAGATCTTTCGCTTGGGAAGTTTTTTCTTTCAATTTCCGTCACGATTTGTAGTCTCATTATTGGTGCGTCGATGGGGGCGATAGGGGCAGCAGTGGTCGCATGCTATCGCGAGTGCGATGTTATCGTGTCTCTTAGCGACTTTCATCGGGGCTTTCGATTGTCGCCGCCCTCCCCTTTCTTATGAAACGTGTTTTCAATAACGCTGAGAATCGTTATGATTTATTTCCGAAACTTTATTCCTAAATCGTTCTGATAGTTGTTGGACAAATTATTTACTAAATGATAAATGTAAATACTTGCCAGAGCTATTGGACAAGATATTTGTTCTTAATGATAAAAACATAATAATTTTGATATCAGACCCAGGTGTAAGTCGCACGAGAATATTAAATATGGGTAAATAGCATAATCCGTCGCTCGTTCAGAATTCGTATGTGGCATAATATCGTGAAATAACTTCAAGTACTTACATATTGAAGTTTTGATTGTTTTAATAAGTTCATACTAGTATAGTATTGTATTATCTGTGGTAGTAGTAGTAGTAGGTAGTAAGTCCTACCGTCTCGTACGTCGTGAAGTCGTGATAAACTTATAAATATATTTGTAGCTGGCAGGGCATTGTTGTGACGTTATATAGAGGGATTAATTCAGGGCACGTCGCCGTCTGATATCTGATCTTGGGGTCCTGTGGGGGCTTACTTCGATACGGTGCTTATTATTTTCTGAAGTAAACATCATATCTGAAATACGAAGTTATTTGATTTTATATCTAGCTTTGTAAATCTTCACGAATCATAAATAATTTGTGCAATAATTGTTGTTGACGACCATCTTTGGCTGGAAAATGTAATTGTAAAATTCTTGTTCTTAAATTAAATGTATTTTTGGTGCGTTTCCACTGCCTGGAAACGACAGAAAACGACGGTTATGATATTATTTAAATAAGAAAAAAAACGCACACACATATCTAATAAATATTTAAACTCGTAGATACTTAAGAAATCTGTTAATTTTTAACATTTCATGCCATTGTTATTCACTTTTAATTGATATTACAATGATCGTGATACTATACAAACATTGAATATTTGTCGATATCTGAGAACAAGACTTGATAACGCTTATTAAACACGTCGCTCACCGCGCTGACACTATCTACCCTCAATCAGCGCGGTACGGCGGCGCGGCGGACGCAGCGGAGATAGAAAAATGGTAAAACGTCATTACACGTGTTGTCATTGATTAGGGGAAATGCGACGACATTTCAAAGTGTAAAGATTGAAATAATAACATTGATTGACGATTCATACGTTTCTCAAAGTAATTTAAAGAATCATCTCAGATTGCATACAGGAGCGACACTGAATTTTGCCACAGGACGTGCAATTTCAAAAGAGGGACTATGTAGTTTCATTACCATACTACTTTGTATAATGTTAGCAAAGTAACTAAGTTATTCATGATTGGATCGTCATCGTAAGTAAATAGTTTACGTCGGTCCGTTTGTAAAGGCGCACGCTTGAAGGACGCGTGTATCGAATGCCGGCAATCCGGTGACATCAAAAAGTCCGTGCCTGGTTTTTTTTGCAATCATCAAATTGATCTGTCCGCGCGCCATCTGGCCCGTGAGTAAAACGCTTTCGGGCTCCCTCAGCCGAGGAATTAATTCATATAAAACACACATCGTTTCGTAGAGAGCCTCGAATCAGTGTCGTTCGATATAAAACCTATTGCTATCTCACTACTAAAGCAGAACATTACGATTAACATGGACCGGAAAATATATATTTCGCATTCTCAAAAACAGTTTTTGTTTAATAGAATATAAACTGGATCTTTATGATGTGATAACTTTTATGTCACAAAGTTGAGTTCTTAATAAATAAATGCTGCAATATACTAAAGCGTTTGGCGTTGCAATGTACGCCAGCGATCCTGCCAGTTTATTTTAATACAAGCAAAAAGCAGGCATTACTTCCCCTACCTTAGTTACGAATATGGTCAAAATGCTCTATGAAAAGTTATTGTGCGTGAAAATGGTACTTTTAGTAAACATATTTTTAACAGAAAGCTACAAAACATTTTCATATTCCAGCTGAAAATTGTTACTCTTTCCCGGCGCAGCTCGGCGCGCGTCTGGCGCAGGGCGGGTATACACGTGCGCTCATCAACTAATGGTCCGTGCGCGGCATTTGAACCGAGCCTACACTCCGCACAAAACAACCGCCTGCCTGTAGTCGCAGGCCCGCTTTCGGCGCAAAATTATAACGTGTAAAACACGGCCTCTCCTTGCATTCCGCGCACGGGATTTTTATGAATGGTGCGATTATTATTCGCATTTTAAACTCGAATGCGGCTCTATTCTCCCCGAGACGTATATAGCAATATTCGTAACGAGTTTTCTCAGCGCCGCTACCTAATTTCAGGTCGAGTGTAGCTTTGAATGTAGGTGGGTTATGCAGTGTTAGCTCGAGTCCACTTCATGTGGTGGGTACTACCTCATGCCTGCTGCCTCCAGCCGCCGCGCCGGCAGCCGTGAGCAGCGACGGCTCGTATCGAACGCGATTGCAAATTTATTAGCGGACAGTCGCCGCCGGTCCGCGAGCGCACGTACGCGTTGTTTTTACTCTTCGTGTATTTTTTTCTCGACGAGGCTCGGCTCTCCCCTTTTGTTCTCAAGTGGACCAGCTGTCATTATACGCCATGTTACTGTTATTTTTTTTTCGACGTTTTTATAGAGTTTTGCGTCGAGAGGGCGTTCCGTTCGGAAAAATGTTCGTTTTGCGTGCGTTCTGGAGTTTGCGTGTCGAGTGATGTCGACGTGGCCGATTGAAAATGAGTTATGGAATTTTATTTCAGATTTCACTCATGTTGTTTCCGTTCGAGGGCTCTTTGTCTAGTTATTACAATGATTTGCGAGCTCTTCAGTTGTAAATTTTAAGTACCTTTTATTTTCCTTATTAAGAGGGATCAAAACTTCACTATAAAATATTTCTATTTCACCACTTACAATAATGCCTTTGTACTCTATGATTTCGAAAGAACTAAGTTATTCTAGAGCAAAGCTTGAATTTTAATAATACCATATGAATCGGAGGACTGGTTGGTCGACTGCAGTCGCGGCACGACCCAAATGTTGACATGTGTCATTGCAGTTTTCAAGTGGCTTCTGTTTGATAATTTAAGCGAACCCTTTTAGCAGCGAACTCCCTCGATTTAGTTTGTCTGCAGCCATTATATACATAGATGTTGTGTTGATTGTACATAACAAATGTGTTGCATTATAAACTGTCCCTTAATGATATGTTGTTTTTCTATTGTTATATCAATATCAAGCAATACAATTTGAAAAGTAATAGTCTACACATTTACAGTACTTAAACAATTTACATTTATGTTTTCATCACACAATACTAATTATTTTATTATTATTATTATTTATGAATTCATTTTGTCGGTAATTCACTATTGTTATTCGTTAAATATTATTTGGCAAATAGTAATGGGCAAGACAATCGTCTCAAGATCGTCTCAAACGAAGGAGTATGGCTTTCAACAAATGTTTTTGCTATTAATATTGGCCAGATAAGTCTGTTCGAGAGTTCTTGTAGGAGATCTCGGCATTCAGCTTGCAATATTGCCGCGGTGTCCTAGACGCTGCCACAATGGTGCTTCAACATTTCATAACATTGCCATCATATAGTACCTACTTACCTATGTGTGTTTTACTTATGCTTTATAACTATTTGTTAGGTTATCAATATTTTTACGACTTTTATTCTTTGAAAGTATGTTTTAAAATGTTAAGTAAATTTTTCCAGATTCTAAGTCAACGAGATTCAGTAGTACTGTATTTTAATCTTCGAAGGAGAATTAAGTGGCGCTTCAGCCTCTTAGATCACTACGGTCGCTGTAATAAACTAAATTGCGGGTCGGCCCCGTGAAAACTACTCAAATCTACCCGAACGGGTCTGCCCCGTCTCAATCCAGTGCATTTTAGGAAATTATTTCTCCATCACATTTGGGACGTATTGGTGTGCCGCCGAGCGCGCCCTCTGCCGGTGCGTGAGGGAATTCGGGAACGTAGCAGCCCTCCCCTCACCCTTCCTCCGTCTTCACAGACAAGGCTTTGAGCAATAGTGTCACTCATCGCCTCGAGTAGCTCCGGTACATTTTCCTCGTACGGATTGCATTGACGTACCTTTCAAAGACGGAATCAATTCTCATATGTAGTAGATTACACTCGAAGCTTTTCAATTACCTTAACCGATAATAGATATTACATTTCTATTAAAAGTAACTATATTTTGATGTTATTATATACTTTATTATTTTATAAGTTATTTATCGACACGAAATAGAATTTCATGGATCAAGCTGGTATCAATTTTTACCTACGAATTTCTTTTATGTTCATATACTATACCGAGTTTGATTTTATTCCAACAGTTCTATGGTTATATGAAGTTATCTATAGTTATCAACTGATTTTACATTGTCATCTCTAGCGCTTATTTTGTCTACATCTGCTTTATCGTCACAGAGTTTTAAACTTTTTAATTTTGATATCCGATCGTATCCATGTTATGTTAGACGTCGATATCCATGTAATGGTACACCTCCCAACTAGTCCATTTGAAGTGATTAGGTGCGTGACCCTGATTCGTGCCTCCATTGTGCACCGCGTCTCCTGCCTCTCCTCGCTTATTTATTTTATGTACTAGTGCGTGTGACGTCTGCTCTAAATTTTTTCCTTATAGGTCGGAAGTACTCCACTATCTCAATAATTGGATGTGAAAATATTATTCCTTTTCCACGACCTTTTTTATTAAGGACACGGTGAAATAGAGAATTAATATTATCAGAATAATTTTGTAAATTTGGAATTATTTTATGGAAATGTTAAATATTGGGTACTAATTTTTTTCATGAATATAAAATTTACACTGTTTAATCGATAATTCGTTGAAAGTGAGATCAGGTTTTCAACTTTTTTAATAACCTTAAAGACATGCTTGTATTGTACACAAATGATATATTCCTAACAAGAGACGTCCGTGATCCGAGGTACATTCTCCGATACAAAGATGACATGTGACTCACGTTTTTCACGCGCCAGTAACAACTAATCTATGCAAATCAGTCCCGACCAATACCACATCAATATGTACGGCACGTATTTACTTAAGTTTGCTCTCGTCTTTGCCTGTCGTTATGTCGCTTTCGAAATTTTAAGACCTTCGAAAAATCAACGTAACTCGAGTGGTTCTAAACTTTAGTACCTGATTTCTGTATTAGGATTGTTAAATTTTTATTACCTACTAAAAAGCTACAACTATTTGCTATGCCATAATTCGATAAGTTATACAAGACTGATTAAATCAAATCTAATGCAATACACCAACGTAATTGATGAATGACATGAAACTAATTAATAACCAAGCCAAGTGTCACGTAATGATTAAAGTCGACCGTCATTTGTCAGTTTTGATAGCTGTCAAACGATCTAAAAATGATTGTAGGTGTGTTGCAGAAGGTAAGTTAGAGGCGATTCATTATTATAGGCACGCAACGCACGCGGGCGGCGCGGTCACGTGGCGCGGCACAATTTAGGGCTTCGATTTTCCACATCTCAGACGGTATAGTGTCAGTAATACAATGGAGCATTCCCGTCGAGTGGGAGGCTCTTATCGATCTACTGGGACGTCATCGGGCGATAGCGGCCGCGGCGACGCAAAAAGCGTGTCAGTGAGGCGGGCACAAAGCCTTTGTGGCGGACCGGACGCCGCGCCGCTCGCCGCCCGCTCCGACACTAGCCTTGTTTGCTCTTTAGTACTCCGGGTCTAAAACTTGTAGTTTTAGTGTTGGTAAATGTTACTACGACCTACACTTCGAGTCGCTAACTTATTACGTATGTACTTCTTAAAATTTGTATAAGAAAGTTAAAAATAAATTTATCTTAATAACAGTTTTCTAGTTAACTTTACGGTAAAAGTATATTACGTGAAAAATAACAACATAAACTCATAACGTATTGCAAGTTGGTGACGGCGCGGCTGGGGAGGCGACAGGCGTCTTGCGCCGGGGCCCGGGGCTCGGGGCCGAAGTCCGGGGCCCGGGGCGACTAACTCAGAGATGTTTTCACTCAAAATAATAAGTTCCAAGTCAATTTTTTGCGAAACTCGGTGTAATGGATTGTTGGGAAGTTCGATAACTTTCGGAAGTTGCTCTTCGATTTTATTTTGCCAAGGAATTTTTTAGCCAATTTCACTTCGTCGAAGTTAGAAAATTTTCTAGCCGGGATCCTATAATACTTTATAGTACAGCCGATGAGTCTTCATTAGAATGTCGTTTACATAACCGGTTATGATTTCCTAGGAGTGAGATCTTTACGTGTTTTCTCTTCGTTTCACGCTTACTTATTGCTGTCGCCTTTGATTGATGTATTGAGTAAGGAAATCGTTAAGTACCGCCACTATAATTACACAAGAACTATTTTACTGTAACAAAATTATTTGCATGAACTAACTGTTGTTAGAAGACGAAGGCCCAATAGTAAACTATTGTCTAATTAGTTCATTATTTCTATAATTAGTTAATCTTCTGGGGAACAGTAGTAAATTAAAAGATAAGTAAAATTGTGTTACTAAAACAAGAAATTGCATATGAGTTTATAACTTTATAACTTCATATAGAACAGAGGGTTTCTCCATTAAAGACCTTCTAAACCACAGATTAAATAACTATCGCAAGCAAACTCATTTCTAATGAAACAAGACCTCGCACCACCGAGGCTCGTCGCCGCGAGCTCGTGGCCCCCGACTTGTGTACGTGGCACATTGATGGCGCGTAAAACAAATACTATAACACTTCATCCGTCAGCGCGTAGGGAGCGAAAGTTAATAAAATTCATGTATCGGAAACTTATAGCCGTGAAATATTGTTTATACGACTCAAGAGGGCGCAACCCCTTTAGATTTCTTTCAAGTGTCAAAAGTAAATCTTTGGAACTCCACAAACAAACCTCAAATAAACAATTCAGTTAGAATATGACCCAAATTATTTGATTAATAATAAAATTACTCGTAAGGTTTACTCCAACTTTCGATAAATTAATGTATATTTTCTAAAAAATTGCCTGTGATTGCCATTAGGATTTTCACAACGCCATAACACTTCCGATCTGTACACATTCAGATGGAACTATATTCTAGATTTTTAATGTTTTATTATTTACTAGCTGTTCCCATGCGGCTTCATCCCCGTGAAATTATAAAAACTTTATTTTATTGTTTACATTTGTCAAATTATCAATTGCAAATGTCAAAATGACATTACATGATGACAGACCATGGCAAGCGTGCTTCCTTGATGTTGACAGCAACTTATGATCTCTTTCCCACATCAGGGTTTTTATCCAAAATATTTACACCCTAAGATTAATAGCGTGAAAACATATAGCCTAAAGCATGAGGTAAGTGTAGGGCTTTTTATTCAAAAAATAATTATTCAAAAATATGCTGTAATTGCTGTCCTCTTAGGCAACAAAGAAGTGTGTGTTTACTCTTTATTATATTAGTATAGATTAATATATGGATTATTTGTAATATTAACTTGTGTACATACACGGGGAGACAAGCCGGCACCGGCTGCATCAGCATTAAAATAAAAATAAGACTGGCCATAAATAGCGCGGTACAAAGAGAAGATATACTGTTATGGCGGACTGTGGCTGGACCAAGCTCAAACTAGCGGCTACCTACTTACTGTTTAGAAACAATCATCGATCGTATTGCCATCAAATTAAGTAGTAGACACGAAATGTTCACCAAAAAAGGTTTTAGTATATCTGAACAGTTACTGAATCAATTTGCATTGTATAAGGTATTTTCTTAACATAATAAGTTCCATAAACTTGTATTGCATTTGGATACCGTTAAATTATATTTAATTTGAAAATTATAACATCGTAACATATCAAAATAACGAAACAGTAACAAGAAAACCTTTTAAGGTTAATGTTAGTATCGGTCATCGTTGGGCAACACTTTCCCCCGGCAAGGAAAGGTCGACATGTCCGAAAGCTCGGCGCCAGCGAGCCGTGCTGAAATAAGTGAATAAAGCACCAACCCTGCTTCACCCTTTATACTGCGTGATAGATGAAGCCCATCGTAACGTAACGGAAAGTAGAAATAATGCTATACTATTTCTGTTCTCTTATTTTTAGTCAATCATTTTATTTCTGGAAATTTTTTGAAAAAAATATCATTAACTTGAAATAATAAAAGAGCTTTCGAAAACTTGGTATGATATATTCTCGTATAACATATTTTTTTAATTATTAGTGCAGTTAGGTTGATTCATCATTTACCTAGGCATCAACCTAATAGCTGAACTTAGGCATTCTAAGGTATGTTTCTATAACTAGAGCATTTTAGTTTATAATGGACACTCAACTGTTTTGAGTTAGTAGATATTCTTAGATAATATGACAGAAAGTCAGTAATGGGTTCGTATCCGGAGCAGCTGTGGTTATCGCAAGTGGATAGTGCTCTTGAAGGTGCCTTGCTACTAATAGTGCTACTTTCATAAGTGTCCTGCAAAATGTTCGACCATCGTACGACTAATCGTCGGAAATTGTCCCCATTATCGGCGCACTCGTTTCAACTAAAAATGATTATTGTTCGCACTGAGAGCTGCCATTTTGTCGCTGATTGCTTCCCGATGTGAGTGTTACTTAAGTATTAAGTACTTAATGGATCACGTAATCGATGTATATTAATGCATTCGCTGCAATTTTCTATATTTCTCTAACATTTGAAACCTGAAAGTCTACCTTATTCGATGGAGATTACCTAAAATACTCTCATTGTTTTAATTATTATGATGACCAATCACGACAACTTTAAATTTAAAATTAAATATGCACAAAATATACTAATCCAATATTGAATAGGTATTCATTTAATCAACACATTTTGAACTTGATTCAACGATATTTTTATGTTGATTTAGTAATGACTACTTCTCGGCGTATATCGCATTTAAAATGGTCTCGCACTGAGTAATCAACACTGTGGGAAGAAACTTAAAAATATCTCTCAGTTGACATTACCCTCCGTCCTCCGAGCCCTTCGGCTTCCGGTTATCGCAACACAAAGAGGACCGGCTAGCCCCCTTCGTCCCTCGCGCGCCACCCGGCCCTTCCAACAGGAACCGGAAATACTACCCTTCTATCGCAAGCTCTACCCGCGTCACTCTAAGTTACATAGAATTTTAAAAGTATTTTTAGCCCACGGACAAAAAAGTGTGCTAATGATGAATTTGTAGCAGAAAATTTCGTTTAATTACGACATTAATTCGATGTTTTGAATGTCTCGCTTTTATTTAAATAATAACTGATTCCCACATACTATGTTCTAACTGCGACGACCTACATTAACACGTTTTCTTACCCACACTGAAATAATATTGTTTTAATGTACAATTTTTTTATAAGTTTCGACTTTTACTATGAGGTTTCTAGCTTAATATTTTTGTAATAACATACGAGTAAATCAACAGAACAAACACGAAAAATACTAAAGACGTATTTTATCAAAAAACGGTAGGGCACGCAACAAGGGCGACCCGGAAACGTCGCTAATGCATCCGAATGCACCCGAGGCCGCTCGCCGCCCGCCGCCCGCCGCTCGCCGCCCCCACACGCGATCAATTCATTAGCTAGGCATTGTTATACACCGCTCTCTCGGTAATAATAACAGATTCTTGGCGAAATCGAACACTCGCATTTTTAGTCCGATTAAATATTACATTGTCAAACGAGATTTAATTAAAGTTTTGTTAACATTCATTTTATGGTAACTTACACAGATTGGAGTACGTAAATGCGAGTATGTAGTTTTTAGGTACGTGACGGTTAACAGAATTTGGCGAATACGATATCAGAGTGATTTTTAAATCAATTATTAGATGAGAAAAAATACATCTCTATTCGACATATCAATGTTCACATGTAACATTCTCGATGCCGCAGTTGTGCTAGTTACCTTGACACATTTTGTAACCCCAACCCATGTCGCCCTAACGTTTGATTCAAAAGGTATACAGCAATTTTCTTTACTTCTCAAATAGGTACTACCAGCATCACTGAGGGAATACTGAAACGACATAATAGTATGTAACACCGTCATAAATGATTTGATATGATGGCTACGCTTAAACTCCAAATTTCATTATAAATTTTGTCGTTTGTTTGAAGATTGAAAGCGACGCTTACGAAGTGATTAAAATTTGTTTCAGTATTTGACCGTTACTCAATAAGTAGGAAAAACCTACGAGTCTAAACTACTATTTGTTGATGCACAATGCAATTAATTCTATTTTAAAGAACTGTGATTACTTTTTTTCATGTAAAAATAAATTAACGAGGAATGTAAATGTAATTTAAAGTAACAATTCACACTCTGAAACAAAATATTCACCGGCGTCACTTATCACGTCAAGAATAGTGATGGGAAAAGAAAAAAATCGTTATCGATAGTAATAACTTTTGAATTCCTTTACGCTACAAATGGTTGTTTATCTGAATTACAACCAAAGCGCTTAAAAAGTACATAATCAACAAAATAAAACGTGAAGCCTAAAAATAAAAAGTTCTTCAGCATGTTTTCGCCAACACAGAAGTGAGTATAAGTAAATTCTAACAGCACAACCCTCTCGCCGTGAGCGATTTGATATATATTTGCAATTTATTTCATTCCTGGAGTAATTTTTTGAGACCACACCCGCAAAGAGGCGGAATGGCGTCGCGCGCCATGCCCGCCGGAACGGCGCTGAAGTTTGGCGGGAAAATAAAAAAACGCGTTTAACTTTGTGTTAATATTATATTGTGCCATTATTGCGCCATTTATTATAATCCTGCGGAAGGGATGGGGTCGAGAGTTCGCGTTTAATGGACGTTTTGTTTGGGAAAAACAATTTTTAACCAGTTTGACGATTTTATGTTAAACCTTTCGGAAGAGAATCATTTTTCAGCTGTGTATTTTATGCGTTATAATGTGTGTGTAATAAATAATGATAATTTTAGTCCCGTTCCCTTCCCACTCATTTCTTATAATAATGGAAATGTATTTGACGTTAGAAGAGACGCATAGGAAGGGGAAATATCCTATTTATGTGCATCTTCTCCGTTGACTAAGAGTAGGCAACGCGTCTGCAATTGCGGATGTCTATGGGCAGCGGTCGCTTCATTTTTTGGCGAATTTAGATGGCAGCTCGCTCGTTTGGCAATTATCATGTAAAAAATATATATCAAAGGCTTAATACATATGTCTATGTAAGATTAGTGTGTGCTTAATTACTTTTAAATGACAATTGACCTACTTTATACCGCTAATTTTAGAGGAACTGTGAACAAAAATCATTAATTATCCCGCCACCCACCGCTAGGCGGCGCTAGTGTGGCTTGTGACTGCTAACTAAGCCCTCGGGACATTCATTACCACACTCTTAAGGGTGTACGTGAGTTTTGCACAAATATAATTGCTTTTAACTTGAATTTTATTAAAAACGACCTATTACAGACTTTTTATTATAAGAATGTTAAAGTAAACCAATAATATTAGATCAACAATGACATTAATTATTTGTTTAGAATTATTTAATTTTACACTGCAAAGTACCTATACAAACTACTAGCTGTTGCTCGCGACTTTGCCCGCGTAAAATTTAAAAATATAGCATATGTTACTCGCAGATAAATTACATTTCTAACGGTGAAATAATTTTCAAAATCGGCCCATTAGTTTTTGAGTTATTTCAATACATACAAAAATACAAATCATTCCTCTTTATATTATTAGTATGCTTGTATTTATGTAGCAGCTAATTCTGCTCTACCACTGCTAAAGTTTCTATTTGTTAAAAGAAACGCACGCGTTATTGCTAGATAACTCGCAAAAATTACATTTGTAAAATTTGTAGAAATACTAGCTTTCTGCCGCAACTCCGTCCATGCGGAATTTTAAAAAAGAGTAAGTGGCCTATGTTATTATAGACTACGCTATACATCTATGACAAAATTCATCCAGATCTGTTCAGCCGTTTAGGCTACAAACTCTAACAAATATTCATCCATCCTAATATCTTACTTCTTACTAATATTATAAATGAGAAAGTTTAGATGGATGGATGGATGGATGGATGTTTGTTAGAGTTTGTAGCCTAAACGACTAAACGGATCTCGATTAAATTTGGTATAGATGTAGAGGATAGTCTGGAAGAACACATAGGCTACTCACTTTTGTTTTTTTTATTTCCACGCGGACGGAGTCGCGGGCGACAGCTAGTTTATAATATTAGTAAGACTATAAGCGTGTACCAACATAAGAGAAATGTATAAAGCATATGTAATCATGTATAAGGTAGACCAGTATGTTCTATCAGCGACATTGACACGTCTCCCGACTCTCGGCCGGTGGATGGTGCTTCACGACACTTGACTGTAGGGCCATCGCCAGACCACAGCCTACCTACGTATTCGATGACAGCTGCCCAAGTGGCCTGCACATAGCACCACGCCTATACACCCATTCAAATCATTATCACAAATAGAGCAGAAACTTTCACATCAAATGTGAGTACTTTCATATATTTAATACTTAATTCATTTCATTTGCCTAAATATATATGCGCTTAATTAGGTCTAGTGGTTTCTATAAATTACGAGATGTAGCTCTAGCTTTGGCGCCAAGGGGAGGTCACATAGTCGTGGTCAAGTCAAGAGCTTGACAAAATATGTAAATATGTTTTGTCAAGCTCTTGACCAACCAGCTCAGGGGGGGCATGACCCCCCTATGACCCCCCTGGATCTGCCATTGGTAGGAAACGAAATTGTAGTTAAAATTCACATTTTGTGATAATGCATGGTAGACACACAAAAATTATTGTAACGTGATGACTAAATAAACTAATTTTAATTTAAAGTCCCAATAATGAATCCCATCCACGAAACTATCGTGGACTCGATCGCAAAAACATTTTAATCGCGAAATTATTAATATAATTATGTCAGCAAACAAAAAGCAAATAAAACAGCTGATATCTGCCGTTATAAAGAAAAGCCGTAGTTATTATGGTTGTCCGTCGCAGGCTGCGAGCAACAGAAAGTGGACGGCGAAGGAAGGCCACTTCCCCCTCCCCGAGCCTCACCCCCAACCCCCTTACCCCCAAGCCACCCGCTTACCTGCTGCGTCTTTAATTGAATAATCCACGTCATTAATCATAGCGCCCCGTCTGGAGCTGAACTTAAAATTATTTTCAGTCATTTCTAATAACCGGATCGACATCCTTTAGGTCTTTTGTTCTACAGATTCCATCGTCGGTTTTTATTAAACTTTCATTAAGTAATTAAACGATGTTTACTCGGATGTAGTTAGTAGCATACAATCATAACAATGAAGTAACGCGATAAAGAGAACATGTAATCTTACACAAGCAACTATTTCTACATCTTGCCTTCTTAGAGGAATGTAGTCTATGGATTCTACCATGTTTTTTTTCATTAATATTTAATTTACGTCGTCAGAAATACTTTAGTATGACAAAGAAAAAAAAACTTTATTTTCAATATCAATCAATCTGTTAAGAACTACCTTAATTCTATGACAGGGAAAATTATACTTTTTTCAATGTAAGTATAAACTAACATATCCATCTCAAATGGCCGATGTAAGGGACGGCCGTACCTAAATCAAAATCAAGACCCCAAACACGTAATGCCTACATGACATGACCCGCCGGCCCACGCTTACTACGTTATATGCAGGATGCCCCAGCTCCTTAACTCACACAAACAGACTGTACACACCTAACTTAATCGCACACACACAGCATCGCCCCTTTGTCTTAGCTAAGTGTCAACCAATAAAAACAAAGGATTCGAAAATGGAACAAAAAGAGCGGACCAATCGTGCGCCGCGTCACGCATGTTGATGTGCGGCTATTGGCTTGGAAAGAATTCGTTTAGCTCCGATGACTCCGGCTAGACGTTGAGATTGATCGTTCGTAATTTGTTCAATTACTTTATGTTTCTTTACTTTACAAGTAAATAATAAATTTAACACGACTTAACTGTATAGAGTCATTAAATTAAATAACATTTTTAAGCTACGTTTTAAATAATCTCCGTTAAAAACACTACATAGATACGGCAACCGTATCTACTTAAAACAGCTGAAAGTATGCAAAGAAGTTAGTTGCAAAATGCAAGAGATATCGTTATAAAATAATATTATCAAAGGCGTGTTTATAGCTGAACCATTGCAGTCAATTCCTCTGCCATAAACGCCTGTTAAACAAGAGGTTGCCTTGGTAGTAATGTAGATCTTATACTAGCATTCTGTTTGTTATTAAAGTGCTTGAAAGCATTTAACACCGCACTTACAATAACCTGTCCTATAGATGTATTAGAAAAAGCAACCATCCTAAATTCTGATAATAACACGGTTATCAAATTCGACTTACCTATCTATTGCTTGATAAACTGTTCATGCCTACTATAGTTTGGGTCGTGACCCCTAACACGAAACTTATGCGTCATATCACATCAATATTCGTGACGAGTTCTTTCGCCATTGAGGCGGTTATCACTTCGGCATTGACGGCCCAGACTTAAGTAGACATCCAGAATAAGTAGAATACCTCACGGCGTTCACGTGTGAACGGGGGACGGAGGAAGCCGCCAGGGGGCGCGGGCGGAGCGTTCGGAGGGTCATTTATCATTCATATCATCTTCGCTCCACTTCGCTCGCCGCACCGCCGTAAATAAATAAGAACAGACTCATCTTTTACAGTCGCCTTCGATGCCTGCATTCAAAATCATCCCTTAACTCAGTAAACTTAAAGATTCATATCCAATGGAGTGTGAATCGCCACTTGAGACGTTTTCAACCTGGAGCGATAGTTAGTGAACGTGTGTAGGTAACTATGCATGTGTTTTAGATTCATGTGTGTAGATAATAGACGGTTTATGCTATACATACATATAACTGCGCTTGTTTCATATTATAATTTGAGTTTCAAAGTCGTGTCACGTTTTGGTGTTGAAGTTTGGTACGACCTACATTGATAGGATTCATGACACATTATACCTATAGCTGTAATTATAACACAAAACATAGTTAAACTACCCCATACATTCGATTCATGCAATCTCTTAGAATTTAAATGACATTTAACAAACTCAGCACTTTCATTAGTAACTTTTATGAATTACTTAAATTGTCTTTAATCCGCACTTTAACTCTTAACTACAAGATCATAACTCCATACCTAATTAATTTCTTTTATAAAACTTGTGAAAAAATCATATGGAAATTAATCAAAAATTTTAAACAAGGTAATAAAGTAACGTAAAGGTTTAATTCGTATAGCTACAGTATTAGGAGGTACTAGTTTTGAATAGACAGGGTATAAAGGAAACATGCGGTCCATTTGATGCCAAAAACATTCTCTCAAAGCTATTAGATCTCCGTAATAGCTTGCTACGTTGCAGGGCTTCGGTGCGCTTTGAGTGTTTCAAAGTATTTTTTAAATCCATATAAAATAGGAAACAAACATGAAAAGACAGCCATATTAAAGCTGTACGGTCTGACCCTTTGATAGACAAATGAACTTTAATAGTATTATTTTTATTAGCGTTTGATTCCACATAAATACATTTTCATTCCTTACTAACTCTTTGAAAGAAGTGAGACAGAAGTATGCGTCTTTTGTCAGGATCAATTTCTCTACAAGTTATTATATATTTCTGGTATTAATAAAAACAGAAATCTATCGTAACATAATGGTTACTTCCAATCCATATTGAGTAACCGATATTACACGACATTTATAAGACATACGAGAACGTCCTCAACAATTGCGAAACCTTTTATTATCTAAGCTTATTAGGTGCTTAGATTCCAAATAATTCCGCTCGCTCCTCTCTAAGAAGATTAACAACGATTGAATGTTCCAAGAAGGTCGGTGCTCGGCGATTGCGGACATAATGGTACAGGTACGGGCTACGCTGTGGCTACGGCTTAGAGAATGGCCCATCAATCTGGGCTCGATCGCTGGATCGATCGGCGACCGGTCCACCGTACCGCCAACTACGCCCACTTCGTCTTAAGTAAATATGAAATTGCAATTAAGCAAACATTGGGTTTAACACATTTATTAGGAAAAATATTCACCTTTTAAGTTATATCAAGAAGTAAGGCATTGGCAGTATTTGTTACAGATTTCAATTTTTTGTTTCTGTGACGATTAAGAATAGGATATTAATGACTAGTCAAAACAAATTGACCCGTTTATTACACTAGTATTTTTTTTAATAACAATTGATCTTTAGTGTTTTTCTGTTATCATTAATGTAATACAAAACAATCAACACTCGATAGAGTCGGTTTTGATGACAGCGCAGCGTTTGTTTAGTCCGTCATAATTGCACCGTTGCACCTCTGACTGACGAGTCGCCGGCACAAAAACTCCTAAATCCAGTTCATTAGGGCTCTATTCACGGCCCACCCCTGGATGGAGATACGCGGTGATTACTGCAACCGCTCCCGACGGCTCACGAATAAAGACTGCATCATAATTTCACCAGATACACCCTCGACGCGACACAAAATGAATCACGACCTTCATCCGTCATGTTAAGGTCTCTTCTTGCGTCTTTTTACCTAATGTCACTTGCACAATGACATGTAAAAATAATGAACAAACTTGCTCTTTCAACGAGCGAAGCTAAATCTTGAAATTATTAAGAGAAGAGTGATATTTGTTTGCGAAAACTTGGGGGAGATGTTTTGTAAATTAATAGGAGGAAAAGTTTAGTGGGACTTCGCGCTCGCAGCTACGGCACGGTGCGGCGGCGCGGCGGCAACGCAAGGTTGTCGCAGTTGTGATTCAATTTGGACGCTAATTTAATGACGTTGTCGCGGAGGCAAGCAAATTGATATTCATATGGGACCACCGGGAACTTAATGTATTTGCTTTTATTTATACTGTTGTTGATTTTGTTTTCGTTTGTCTTGCGAATTCACTTGAGGAAAATATCAACATGATTTTATCACAGTTCTATTTTCTCTTTACGGTATTAGTTTATTTTCCGCTAATAAATATTAAAAATTAACTCTTTCCCTTCACTTTCTCTGATTTTAAGTTCTGGAATGATCTGAGACGTATCAAGCGATGTAAGCAATGTGCTGTCCGACAGGAACCCGGTCGGTTCCCAGCGCGCGCAGGCGACGACGACGTCTCTCAACAAGATAATTGAAGCCGGTCCGGCGCGGCCGCGGCCAACCATTGTTGTCGTCGTTACACCCTTGTTATTCAATTCAACACGCCGGTCATACTTCTTGTTTCGCTCCATATTGAGGCTAATCTTACCAAGACGACGAACGAAATAATCTCAAACTTTGAACGTACGTTACTCGA
>LD699455.1:2488816-2506617 GCA_003118335.3 Papilio memnon
TACAAGGGCTGGCAATTATGAGGATTTCACCAGAATACATTTGTACTAGGACACAATTTTAATCATTAGGCAGACTCAATATTATACTTAAGTGTGTATTTTTGATAGAAATTGCTGACGCGTCCGAACTTTCGTGCTCGACAAAAGAATTACACAGTTTCTTTGGTAGTAGCATTTCCATTAGAAAAAAATGATTTGATAAAAAAACTTTATAGGCATTTTCTTTATGTTACTGAACATTCTGGGTATTTAAATGTTTTTAATTAAAACTCACTATTTATTACCACCCCTGCTTACCTGAATTATTTCACGGAGTCGCCGAACGATTACCAATTTCATCGCAGCGCGGCGTCACAAAGTCTACCGAAAGCCAAAGCCCGCCTCTGCCTGCGCCGGAAAGGATTACGCGGACTTTTTTGCAGATTACACGAGACGAGGGTGCCTAGTTACCTGCGATCGATGATGGAACATCATCACCTCGCACAAAAACCTATTCTCTACTATTTACTTATTGTGCGATACGACTTGCGTATGTTTGGTAAACAGTTTATTTTCTGAACAACAGATTTAATGTTACAAATTAGTAACAATTTTAGGAACAAATAGAAACAAAATATGTGTTTATCTTTAACAATCAGATTGTTTAAATTCTGAATAAGCGTTGGCATTGAAACGGTAACGTTTAACCTTCCAGTGACTCGGATGACTGTTGATCCGTGCATGTATTGGTCGTAATGAAATGACAAAATATTCGTAGGTACAAATGACAGGGAGATAGCAACCAATTACTGCACTCGTGCAGTTGTTTATCAGGCGAGCTTACTCATCTTAGCGTTCAATTCACACCATCATCTCACAAGTGTCAGGAGGTAAGACGTCGCCGTCATTTTTTACCTGTTGGTTCAAAGCTTAGGAGGAAGCGAAACAAAGTATATTTTCATTACTTATGTGCATACTTTTATTTAGTTATACCATGTTCAAGAATAATAGTTAACTCGTAACATTTTGGGAGTTATGCAGTTGTTACATAAGTTATCTCGATAGATTCAAAATCTATATATAATACTGAAAACGTTTTCTGCTAAAATACTTATATACATTCCTAATTTCTCGGAAATATTAATAATACAGCTTTAAAATATGCTAGTTGCACCTTCTTCAGTGAATTTTTTTAACTAAACTTAAAAACGCTTAAGCTCTTAACTTACACACACGAACAAGACAGTGCCTGTCGTTTTGTTGGCTATCGGCCGATGTCGAACGTCGGCTTGCATCAAAGAAGTCGCCCCCACGGCCCGATGCGCCTGTGCCCGGTGACTCGGCGTTTTGCCCTCCACAACCTACGGAGTCGATCTCTAGAAATTTTCCTTATGCCTTTGAGTTATTTCGATTTAAAATATATCAAAAACGTTAAGGGTAAGTCTGGACTTTTGATATACACGTCATCGGATTGAAATGTTCGAAACGGAATCTTTTTTTGTTTAAATGTTTTTTTCTAGTTCATTAAGACATATTGTCAATGTAAAGGAATGTAGGAGTTATTTACCTTTTTGGATACTTCGCATTTAATACTAGTTACACTGATATTTTTTACGTTAATTATCAGAAGGTAACCAGGTGCTGACTAAACTTTCGTTCTGATGTTCCGGTCAGAATAAAAACAAAAGCGAGATACATTAGTTCCTGCAATATTGGGTTTGTAAATTAAGGTGTAATGAAACACAAACCTTACAGAACAAAATATTAAACCTCGGTAAAGAAATTAATTCTGCATTTTGTGGCAATCTAAAGAAGAGCTACGGGCATTATACCTTTTCCATAATTTCTTACCTTATCTTTACTAACTCCAGAATATTACGAATGCCAAATTCTTTCGCCTTGACGAATGATCTCTAAGAGCGGGCGAAAAACCTTTGATTAAACTATCGCAGAACTGTTGTGCGATTGTCGATTGTTTCGCAATTCAACTGTTTAGTTGCATAACTAAAAATCAAGTAGTGTTCGCACCTCCATTATAAGCTCATAGGCATCAAAGCGAGACTAAACAGTTTTGCGACAGTTTAGTTTCAGGTGTGCTCTTAACCTGATCGATATACTTAATTACGTAGAACAAAATTCTTTAGCATCGTAATCTATAATTTAATACGCCCTACTTATCTACCTGATCCGCATAACATCCGTTCGGAAATCCTTACACAATAATCGACGACTTCCTACCGTTACTCCTTACATTCTTTGTAACCGATAGTTGAAAAAACTACGTGATCTTTTATTAGTAATCTCTTATATGAAATCCAGGAGCGGGTTAAACTCGAGCGGCAGTTTCCGCTCCTTTGTGCGTGATCGCAGATTGCTTTACAAGGATATATTTTTGTTCCATTTAAGATTAATCAAATATACTCGAGAATCTGTAATTTTATTTTGAATCATGTTCTTGGTCTGTCTATTAGTTTATGTTAACGATGGAAATGTTTTCGCTGTCAACGTAATTGCAATTATAACTCTTTCAACAAAAGATTTACGATTTACAGATGATGGCAATATGATGACGTTTTTATCTTAAAGTTTTTATCGATAAATTAAACGTAATCGTTTTGTTTTTTGGAAAACAGTAATTTTGAAGTACTATAATAGACCAATTTTAATACTCAATTACTCAGATCATCTTGATGTAAATTCCGGTAGTCGGCCATTTTGTGTCTGCCGCGGAGCATGTAACGTGTAGTGTACACGTGCAAAGTTACGGTGTAGTCTTTCAGCCGGTAACCGAACCCCGCCCCCGGTCTCACGGCTGAAGCGGCAAAAAACTCCGCAATTGTACACCAGTGCGCACGATGTGTGCCAACTGGAGGGGAGAACCGATAGTTGACATATATTTATATAGCTTATATATCTTAAATAAAATATTGAAACGAAAATATGTATGACTCCTGCTTATTTTGCTTGTCTTTCAACCATAATGTTCTATCGTATTTTTATATTTTGATCATATATTCTTAAACTATGTTTTGTATTATCTCCCGTACTAAAGATACAATTATTTATTTCTGAATATTTTATAACCGTAACAGAGATTTTATATAACTGTGAGGTTCTAAGAGTCCGTTTTGTTTAGTATCCGAATGTAAAGAAATGTTGAATTCAAAGTAATTGTTACTCCGTTTATCAAATTAACATTAAGTAAAAATATCAACATTGATAACAATAAAGCAATTATAAAATCATAAACTCTTTTATAGCGGTTAAGTGTTTGCTCCACACATAATTATGTAATTCGCTCTCACAAAAGACAGACTGCTGACAAAATGTTCGCCACTATTGATATCACAACAATATAATGCATTTAAAACCTATCCAGTACTACGGGAGCCGCGACTCGGCATCCGCACTCACAAAAGTGTACGAGAGAGGGGTAAATGAACTAAGCATCACGGCTCTTATTAAATAGTTAGAATCATAAAGAGCTATCGTGAATTGTACACTTGTAAACGCGCTTTGTTAAACGGCGCCTGTTATTGTGATCAGATAATACAACTTGTAAGGAACGTTTTTTAGGAATCCACCATTCATAAAATTGTTAGATGCGTCTATAGTGTGGCGAAAGCCTTAATGTAACCTGTTGCATCTTTGAATAACTGAATTGAATAAGAATTGACGTTCTGCTTTGAATTGAGCCAGTTTATGACATTATTACATACAATCGAAGTCGGTTTTTATCTTTTTGGAATGTTGTTGAATTGACTTTCAAAAAGATTTTTGTTTGGTGATGTAACAAAGATATTTAAGAATGGATACGTGCTAAAAATAATTTATTTATTTAATCTTTGCAATTAATTAAATAATTAGGTATTTTCAAATATTGCACACGTACAAATTAATCACTGGCAAATTTATGAATTTACTTTTAAGCTTCTCATAGTCATAATGAAAGATATATTCTATACTAGCTTTTGCCCGCGACGCCGTCCGCGTGAAATTTAAAAATAACAATAAAGAAATGAAATAATATAGCCAATGTTACTCACAGATAAGGTACCTTTCTAACGATGAAAGAATTTTTAAAATCGGCCCAGTAGTTTTTGAGCCTATTCATTACAATCAACCAAGTTTTCTTCTTTATAATATTAATATATAGATTTATATTTTATATTCAGGTATCATTGAGATGAATTCCGAATTATTTTTTGTTAATGTTAAAACAACATCTTTTTATTTTCTTCTATGTACATATATATATAATAACTTCAGGAATTTAAAATATATAAAAATTGATTACAGAAATCTAATCCAATTCAAATGTTTTAAACCTTTCAATTTCATTACAACAGCAAATAATATTGGCAAAATCCAACCGACTTAATACAAACACTCCTCTACTCTTAACACACTCACAAAAGCTTATATAAAAACCGTACATAGTAATCTGATCAATGTATGTCACATAGAAGCATACACACATTGGCAAAATGACGGACAGCCTTGTTCATATACGCATGTTTTTGTAAGTGTAAGCTTATTTGTGCACGTGTAGTATCTATGTGTGCGTCTATGTGTATGTGTGTGCGGACCTGCGCAGTGAGGAAGCTGCGCGTGAGATTTCCCCGCACGCAGCTGCGGCGGCCAGGTGCGCGCTGCGATCCCTTGTCGCGGAACTACCCGTCCCGTGCACCGCTACCGCACCCCTCGGTACTGTCGAGCACACATTAAATATGCGATTAACCATTTTAAATAATATTCCAAATCTCAATATAGCATAACCCTTGACAAAGATGTTAGACATACTACCGTTTATTGTGTAATGTTAAAATAAATTCTTTAGAAATTATATTAGTTATCAAAATAATAAACGTGGATTGTTTAGCTTGTTAAATAGTATGTTTATGATTTTTTTTAAACTAAAGTAAAAAACAGAAATTGAAATTTAAAACAAAAATGAAAAAAAAAACAAATAACTAAACTCTTAAAAAAATATTTTAAATTAATTATGATCAAAATATTCGAAGACTGATTTTACTCTAAAAAATATTTGATATTTATTTTCCATAACAACTTTGCCATCGACTGTACCTAACCACCCCATCGAAATCTGTGAATGCTTGCACAAACCCGCTTCCATGACATAAACAGTCCGTCAAGTATTACATTTATTTCAGTGGCTCCGCTACGACACAAACTCGGTACTTAATACGTGCGGCCCTCATGGGGCCCGTCCCCGCGAGTAATTATCCTACATGTTTTTATATCTGATTTTTAGTGAATTATTATTCACGCTTTTGGACACCGCTGTACTGGAATTATTTGAATACCAGTACAGATTGTGTTGTATGGTTGCCGAACATTGGAATAATGTATATTTTGATGTCTCTGCCAAACGTTTAACTTGTACTTAATAAATGACTTACGTTCAATATGTTTGATGTTTTTGTGAACTCCTTAAACCAACTTTTGAATTTGAAAGTGCGGGAGTAACTTTCTTATTATTTTACCTAAACTTAATCTATATGAGTTATAACACGGCTAAACTCACGTGAAAACACTCCGGTGTAGGCACCGACCAGTTTCAGACCCGTCGGGGGTCCTTCTTCAGGGTGAGTGGTTACCGGCTTTATTCGCTATCGCGTCGCGACGGTCACTAGTTTAGCCGTGTTATAACTCATATAGTATAATGTCTCTCGAAAGTTTTAATAAGCTAAACTTAAACGTTTAACAATTAGGGTTTTAGATTTAAAATATGACTGGCCCTTTTTTGTAAGTATTAATTTGTTTGCGCTGGGAATTGAATCCTTGACTTTAAATAGTTATAGAATCTGAACTACGGAACAATTCAGAAATGTATTGTGACATTAGAGTAATTATTCCAAAGTGAACCGCATTGGTTTGTCTAATTCTCTCGGCGATTAGGAGCGTGTGAGTTCACGCGGCGACAGACATTCAACGACTTTTACATACAACTGCAACGTAACGATTTTTGTCAACTAACATTTTACTTTCTGTTCAACGAAATAGAACATCCTCTGATTTGACTAAAAACACTCAGTGATAATGTAGTTTTTTAACACCAAAAGAATTTATGAACTCTGTCCAGTAGTTTTTGAGTTGATTAGTTACATACATATAATATTATATTAGGATAGAAGTTTAAAATAATTTATCTGAAAAGAGAAAAAAAATCGTTAATAAAAGTAATTAGATAACTTAATAACATTTCTAGATTTAGACGTTTCTAATACGGAAGGACGGAATACTAAACGAAACTAGGAATACTATCAGAAGTACGTGATATTTCACGTCCTAATAAAAAAAATCACCGCCTTATTCTATAGATCTATTTAACCATGAAAATAATTTCGCTTACATTTAAAATGGAACAGACAATCTTTTAATTTATGCAAATGTCCGTCAATATGTTTACATTCTTAATTTGAAAAAGTATGTATCATTTATTAAAGAATACGATATATTGACGATTTGTCGTATCCACTAAACGAGATAGCTTAGAGCACGGTGTCGGCGACGCCTGCGCACGGCGATTTGCCGCATGGTACCGCGCAGCGCGACGGGTCACGGCGGCGGGTCACGCCCCGGCCGCTCGCCGTCACGCTGCCCGCTTTCCATCACCTCGGAACGAAAGTCTCTTCTGTCACTCCACCGTTGATACCTACTTTCATCAACAAATTAGGTATGCTTACTTTTCAAGACTAATAACCGTAATTTCTCACTGGACAAACATACGAGATTGCCATCCCTCTATTTAAAAGTTAGAAGTTGACTACGTGAGATTGCCTGCTTTTAACTTTCACTTGGGTTCACTGGTTTCGTGTTTTAATTCTATTTAAATAGTTAAATATTAATAAGTACTCACGTACGGTAAGTACATAAAATTGCAGTAACGGCATCACTCGATGACCAACCTAGTAATTCCACGCGGCCGCCATTTTTCCACAGATGAGCGCGCGAACGCGCCCGTGACTTCCGTTTCCGGCGGCGCGCCCGCGCAGCATCCGTGCAGACCAGCCGACCGCTACGGCTCATGTTATCTATACACTCACATACATATAAACAGTATCCAATATAGGTTACTGAATTATTGTACTTCAACTTGATTATTTTTTGCTTTAAAATTATGTTTTTAAACAAAAACAAGCAGTGACGTCTTACTCTCAATGATTGATCTTTGATTTATAAATGTAATCATCAACCTAATGACATCCACTGATTAACATAGACCTCCCTATCGATAGCACGTTTCCCAGTCCATTATCGGCCGCATCCAGCACATTCCCGCAACCATGTCCATCGGTCCGTCCGATTTATTATAATATAGTCTTATGACAAAATTTGTTAAATGCATGAGGAATCAATTATTCTATTTAATTCGCCTGGTTCAAATGTCAGAGTACATCATAGGTTTGCTCGTAGCATCAGGGTGAGTAGCTGTGATCGCAGCGTGACGGAGAGATGGCGCACGTCGGATGCGTGCCATTAGCCCGTCTGCGTCCGTCTGCAGCCGCCGCGAGCTTCCGACGTCACGGAACCCAACCACAACGTGACATTACTGTTGACTTGCAAATTGCAGATATATAGCAAGTCGAACAGAAACTTCAACGAATGCTTTATTCCTTGAATAATTTAAAAAATATTTATTCCTTCGATTGTTTTGTCCAAGTTAAAACAGTTAATAATGCTTTGAAAATGTTCGTTTTTTTTTTATTCAATCTTACATACACGTGTTCATAATGACCTTTGGATTTAATGCGATATCATACACTCAAACCATTACGCGGTAACTTTTTTAGACTTATTAGGTATTATTTTAATATATTATGATAGATATTCCATGTCCTGAATGCCAAATTGCCAAAATAGAAATACCGTCTGTATCATAAACAGGCGCCTATCGACACACTGTGAAAGCCCTCTACCTCAATACGACTTAAAGGTCAATTCATAAATAACCAAGAATAGCGTTATAAACGTCAGTTTATTCTATTTATTGCATTGGCAATGTATGTGATACAGAGCGAGAAGTGTGTGATGGCGTTGGCAGTAAGAGGATCTATCCGCGCACAGCTGAGAGGCGCGCCGCATCCTGCGCGAGACGAGAAGCGCCTTCCTGCCTGCGCCCGCGCGGTTGCACGCGCTACGGAGCGTAACAGGGGACTGTCGACCACTATGGTCTACATAAAACTATAAATTATTATTTTTAATTATTTGATAGTGAATAGCTGTTCGTGTCGTTAATGAGATTATAAAGATTTTGCCATTTAATTTCAGATATTTATACCCTTAACAACGCAAAATTTGTAGATTTTTCGATTGATTACTGTAAGCTTCCTCTTTGCTAGTAATATGAACAACTAGCTTTCACCCGCGACTCCGTCGGCGTGGATAAAAAAAAACAAAAGTAACTAGCCTATGTGTTCTTCCAGACTCTCCTCTACATCTATGCCAAATTTCATCGAGAGCCGTGCATCTGTTCAGGATACAAATTCTAACAAACGTCCATCTATCCAAACATTTGCATATATAATATAAGATAATGGAAGTTCAAACATTACAAATCGGTCATTAATTATTAAAATTACTTATTAAAATGTTGATGTTCAATTTTAGCCGTACATCCCCGCTTAGTGCGCGTCGGTATAGTGTTACAGCGGCCGGACATTGCGCGCCGACCGCATAATCTCATCTGCATCTATTAATTACCTATTCCTAACAAAACCACAAGCGTTATGGACACGCGCGTGTCTACAACTGAACATTCAATTAATGAATGAAAAAATCTAAATTGTAACATTTTCTTAATAATATTTCTTTATTAAACCTGATGCAAAATTAATGCAATATTAAAAATTAACATAACCAATGAAAATAATTTTTTATTCATTTCGCAAAATAAATTTGGTTCTATCTTTCCTAGTATCGTTGATGTCTTTTGTTAGAACTAAAGGCACGTTTATCGACAAGTAACACTTTTTGGAAAAACAAATATTTAAGTAAGTATTATATTTCGCGTAACATAGTGTTTTAAATATAATACAAATAATTTTTAACCTTTGATCATGACTCAGTTTTGCTAATAATGAAAAAAAACATTAAAACTACCTACAACTTTTATTATCATTGTACGCGATAAAGCAATGCCCAATCCGCTGAGTGAGTGCCATAAACAAGAAACTGAACTGATAAGACAATGATAAAAAGATGACAATAGTTTAAAAAAAAATGTTATCAATTTCTAAGTACTCATTTTACATACGAGTACAAGAATGCATCCCTTAGCAAATCATTCGATAAATTCTTTAAGCACTTGTATCTATTGGGAATTTGTTAGTCATTGTAAGCATCAATTTATGTTAATTTGAAGCACGCGCCATCTTTTGATGATATTTGTCAATACCTTTGTATCAACACATTTGCACATAAATGTGGTAAATCCGATAGATATGCAAAACTATATTTCACCTGACGATATTCAAATGTGTCATCATTTTATAATGACGGTCATTGAACTCAGTCTCTTTGTATATTGACACACACAAGTGTTATATTTACTTAATTGTATTGTTGATTAAGTTTATTCAGCGTTGTTATTGAATGTTGTTTTTTTATTTATGTCTTATGTATTTTGTAACAATATTTTATGTATAAATTATATGTATTTTATTACAGAACTTCATATTTACATGGATCCTGTTAATTAGCACCACATTAAATTTGACCACAGCTTAGTTAAATTATCTAAATTTAGAAGTTGACTTTTGTACTTTCAAATTCTAACAAAAAATGAAATCGTAAGTGAAATCATTGAATGAGTTAAAAATAGAATTTTTATTCGGTCATTGACATCACTGTTAGACCATTTACGTGCACGCCTGTACAGAACAGTTCTTTTCAAATACGCCATTGTAAAAACCATAGTATTGTATCTATCGGTGTAAATTGTTCAAGATCAATAACAATGTTTGGCCACACCGTGCGTCTCTTTGTATCACTCTATTATGATTGCTCTTCGATTATCATAAGACGGTGATACTGAAAGCGTTTTATAAAGTCATTGTTGGTTAATTAAGACATCGTTTGGAGTGTTTTATTAGTTCTCTGGGTCACTGGGTAAGTAGGCGTGTCTGTTTCGGTCTATTGTACTTTAATTTGTTTTTAAGACTTTGTTTTTTGATTCTCAATGCGTTAACAATTAAATATTGTGGCTGATTTTATTGTATGCCATGAGAAAATATTATTGAATATGAATTGATATTTGATTTTACCTATTTTAAGATGTTTTATTATTAACAAAGATAGCTGATGAATATTTTCAAGGTCATGCTTTTTACTGTCTTAGCTTACTTCCCCGTTATTTACATTACTTTGTATGAATTAACGACGCCATAATAAACAAAGTCATTGCAAATCCTGATTGTTGTTCGCAGATTTTTATTTAATTTTCTGGATGTAAGCTTTCTTGCGTATAAAGAAATGTCTTCTATTATTTTCTATAGTTTTATAATCTAAAAAATATTTTATTTTTTATTACTTATTTATAGAAGTTACTACACAACACTCATATTTAAATGTTCGTTTAAATTAACTTTTATAAAATTCAAAGGATCAGGTACAAGCAGTAAACACGTGCACGAATTTCGCATCAGTGTAAATAATAAATACCAACGCACGCTAAATTATTTCTGCCCTGAATAAATTTTATACGCATTTTAAAACGTCTTTTGTAAACGAACGTGGGATTTATGATGGCGAAACCCGTTTAAAGGGTGGTCCGCCCATAGGGAAGAGAAACGAAGGGGTCCCATGGATTCATTTTCTTAGTTTTTTTATTCGTCTTCGCAAACCCCAGCTGCTATAATATGACATGTTATAAATAAAATCGCGATTTCGACCCGTCACGCGTATAAGGGATGCTCGATAGATTGGCATGTTCTAACACACTTACTTGCTTGAAATTATCAATCACAACCACTCTAATACTTTAGTACTTAGGTCTATTTTTCTTTAAATAGTAAATTGCCATAAGCATAGATGGAGTTGGTAAGAATCGTACACTGATTCGATACAGGACGTCCTTTCTGTTTTGCACCGATTATTATTATACCAGACCGGTACCGTTTGAATACAGATGTTAAACAGTATTTACGACCAGGCTTTCCTACATATGTTTTGAGACTATCGTAATGTTATTTTATTTATGGTTAACATATTTAAACGGCAATAATCATAATGTAATTTTTATGCTAATTCATACTAGCATAGTACTATGCTCCGAGTCCCTCAGTGGGGACGTATGGTGATGATGATGATACTAGTATAAAAATTGACACATTATTATTGATTTCTGTTTTTCTTTATGTGCAGTCAAATTATCTTCGCTTTTTGTGTATGTTTTATTCCTTAAACAACCTACTTTATAACAACATATTTTACACCTAATTGTATCTCAACTAAGTAGTATATTTTACAGAATAAAATATCCATTACATTACACAAGTGCAAACTGTTCCAGTTATATTAATGAAAGCCTTAATATTCCGCATTTCACAATCGATCGAGTGTGAAATCACATCACCGAGACCAAATTAAACATCGATTCACGTAACTCGCAGACAGGCAAATAAAACAACTTTAGTAAAACGATCGAAAAATTCTATTTCTTAAAACGGGAAACGTTAGGTTAACAATTTTGCTATATCTTTTGTAATGAAATTATGACTGCTTCCACAGACACCCCGAATACAATTGCTTTTTTAATAATAGCTCCACTTTACCTACCGTTAGTATCCTTTTTAACAAAACTTGCTTTAATAAAATAAACTTATTGTAATTTAATCACCTGGTCACCATTTAATACCGACCAGTCCACCCTTCGAAATTTAAAAGTTACTCACTTGCAAAAATAGCACAATCGACCACTTGTCAACTCTTCCTTTATCACATGTGAATGCAAATTCTTGTATTGAAGACATAGAAATATTTTGGCTCGTAAATTCGGTTGGTCACCAGACTAAGGTGCCACGATGTGCCGTGAGGTGCCGTGCAGTGCCGTGTAGATCGTTATCGCAACACGTGGACCTGCGTTTAATTTATTCGATAGAGATGTAAAGATAGCGACCGCTCTAATGCTTGTACCGGCTTGTTTAACTTGCTAATCATTTGTAAAGGTTGTAGATTAGCTGATAAAAGTCGCCCCAATTTCTTGTATAGTTTTTTTTACTTTCCGTAGACGTTCACATTGTATTATTTAACCCGTTAAAATTAAAACTAATTTGCAACTTTCAGCTTGTGATATTATCCTAGTGGTAAATGTCTTAGGTTAAAACATGACCTCACAAAACGAATCTTAACGTAAGATAATAGGTTGATGTCAACAAAATCAGTTGAACAGCTTCATGTTCTATTACATTCACTGTAGATATTTGACCACAATCGTACTTCCATCCTTAAAACATTTGAAAAAGGACCGATTATATCGGTCAATATCATCGATGTTAAATGATCAAGGTCATAAGGCCAGAGCGCGTGGTATGATAGCACGTAAAAGAGGTGACCTTGACGGCTTATGATGATAAAAAAGGTTCATTTACACCGCGCTGCAACTGTTATTCAGAATGAAGCTCGCCATTGTGAGAGGACACCGCGCCCACACGCCGCCGCCGACCTAACAGGTGTTGCATTGTTATATGCAAATTACACTTTCCCTCTCAAACTATACCATTTTTGTGTGCTACTATTTACTTTTCATCATACATTGTCTAGTATTGGTTTCTTAGTTTCAATCCACAGGAGTATTTTAACTATAAATTTAATCTTAAACGAAGTAAAGTTACTAATACTAAAAACTAAAATAGTTTTGGTAATAAACAATGTAAAAAATTATAATATAATTTCATTAATTCAGTACCTTACAGCTTTTTAAATGCTTGTACTGTCTAATAGAACACAAACTAGTAAATGTGAATAGACAGGACTGGTGAGTTTCCTAACCCCAATCATTAAGAGCCATAGATTTAAATAACCAGTATTACTCGTCCTCAAAAATATCAACCAAATGCGTCTACAAACGGTTTGTTAATCGCCTTTGTTGGGAACCTAATGTCTTGTATACGTGTAAAGTATCGAATTAAATGGATTTTTAAAGAATCACATTTTGCAGATTTATAGGCTTAGATTCGCAAGGGTCAGTTTTGTGCAACGAAAGGAAACTAGTTTAAATCAATTCCGGTTCGTGTGGGAATAGGAAAGGATTACAGTATTATAGTAGTAAAAATGTATTAGTAGATTAGTGCGTCGGTGGCTCGGGGGTTTGAGCACTTGACTTGTTATCCACAAGTCCTGGGTTCGAATCTCGCCATGCACTTACGATGAAGGAAAATATTGTGATGTAACCTTCATATATTGGCTAAGAAATTCAAAGATATGGTTGACTAAGGCCTAGTCACCTTAACTTAGGGTAGGCTCCGAGTAGTGTTCCCGTGACCCAGCCAGTGGCGGACAGGAGGAACACCGCTGGCTTTTAGTGGGTATTCCGGCCATTTTACCATCTTGTTGGCCGGCGAGTCCCACATACCCCCTCCTAGTAACCCGGGGGGGAGGATGCGTAAAGGCATTTTCCCAGCGAGAAAAAAAAAAGGGGATAGGCTCCGAGTCCCTCAGTGGGGACGTATAATCCATGTCTACACTAATATTATAAAGAGGAAAGATTTGTATTTGTCATGTATTGCAATAACTCAAAAACTAGTTGGCCGATTTCAAAAATTCTTTCACCAACAAAGAGCTACGTTATCACTGAGTAACATTGGTTATATTTATTACTATATGTTTTTATTCCTCGTGAATGAAGTCGCAATCGTTTATAAAAATGTATTTTTTACTTTTCTTACGATATACTCACATTCAAAGCGCGTAAATCATGTCATTTTCTCAGTAGATTCACCTGTCGTGACGTCGGTTGATTCAGGTGCGTTCCATATACAACTGTTTGTGTTCACTACACACGTAACGTCTCAAATATGTAACCCGCTTAGCATTTACATAAATGTGTCCTCTATTCTACTTTCAATTAGTCAACAAAAAGTCTGAGATATGAACAGATCCCTGTTCATCGAATTATGTGATAAATAATATTGACGCAGCTCGCCAGTCTAGCAGTTCGTGCACTTTGTTGGTAAAGGTCCTGTGTTCGATTCCCAGCTGCGATAGCAACAAATCAAGTAATAGTGATTTTTCTATGCGATGATTACGCATGGTTTTATTATGAAAACTTCGTCATTGACCGAGAGCACATGTAATGCAGTTCGTGTAATAAGATATTTGAGAAAATCTAAAGAAAGATTAGTTGCAATTCACTCTCAAGCTTCTTATAATTTCTAAGTCTCATTCGCAAATAATGTCAATATAGCGTTATCTTAATATCTCACAGACGGATGCTGTTACCATAACACGGCGCCAGAGTGCGCTGTAACACCGCTATGATGCAACCGCAAAAAAACGTATTTACAACTAATTAAATCTACCCACGTAGTGGCGCAACCGACACGCCTCCGCTACGGACCTTTAGATTATTTTAATTAGTACAGAGAAAGGATTAGAAGCTCAGTTTTGTTTTACAATTTTTTATTCCTCTTGTACAGCGTGACTGCGCACAAAGTGTTGTTTATTTTTATTGTTGATTGAAGCAAAACTGTTATGCTTACGAAACAGTAATGTAAGAAAATAAGACACATTTTACTATGCCCAGGTAGGAAAATATAGTTACAAACGTCATATTATATTTTCAAAATAAAATTGCAATCATCTACTCTGTCAAAGTGTGTGTGTTTAGGAACATGATTTACTTTGAAAATATTTCTCATTCATTTGAAAAAAATATTACTGGCATCTAATCCCCGATATAAGATTACTAGTTGACTCAATTATGAAGAAAAAATAAGTGAAGGAAATGCGATTTCCTCGTGGACCGAGGTTTGCGACGCGTGCTCCGCTGCGTGCGCGTAACGAGCGCTCGTCAACACCTACCGATAGCATCGCTATGACTGGCTGGAAATTATTCAGAATCGTAATTACGACGATTATTCACGGCCGGCCGGGGGCGGCGGCCATTTTTCAACAGTCACCGTTCTTAATTATGAACCGCGCTGGACGCCTGTCGAAGCTTTGAGCCGCGCCGTCACCTCGGACCGTCTCTGCTACGTACCGCAGACCGACGAAGGTGACTATTCTGTTTATGCGAACATACTCGATATGTTATCGAATTCGATATGTTACTACGACAATAAAATGAATTGCATTGTAATAAAATGGTAATGAAAGAAGGAAATAGGTGTTCATCTATGTCGGAAACCAAGTCCCACTTCACTTGTACTAGCAGAGTAAATTAAGAAAAATAAAAAGTCAAAATATCGAAAGATGTAAGAATAGTATATCTCAACCGCCTTCACACAAGAACACACTAGTGTTTATTTATCGTTTTGGAAGGCTTACGAGAGGATGGAATGTTTGTTATTTTTTTCCATACAATAAAGTGTAAACTAGAGAAATTAGTTTACATTAAAATGTAAAAATTGAGGTTTAACTCATATGTTATATCCTATTAACTAAATAGAATAATATACTTACACTATTAGACTCTTACTAGTAAATATTGATGTTTTTTTTGTAAACTTAGCTCTACTCTTATCAAAATTCATGTTAGTACAGTGAAATAATGTTTATGTTAAAAGTTCTACTTTTAACAGTATGATTAAAATTACTATCGCGCCAGCTCAAGAAAACGACTTCCAGATAATAATTGAAACCGCCCGTCTGGTCACGACCATTCCATGTACACTCGCCTACATAATACATTTTTAATGTTTCAATCTTGCTTGATTATGAAAATCTCTAACTTCATACCTTATATGGTTTATACAATTACAAAAATCTTTACCGAGAAGGGCACTGATTCGATTAGCATCGCTTACTGCATGACCTAGAGACGCTTTTTTCGGATTTTTCGTACTAAATCTATACTAAGCTACACTTTCGACCACTTACAGACTAAATTTGGACGGTATTAAAGGAATTATTCTCATCATTTTGTGAATATTTTACTCTTTTCCTTTTAAAAAACTAATTTTGTTTTAAATTTATTACGAAAGATCGTTGTGCGCGAATGTCCACTGCTGTTCCCGGGCGTGCTGACGCCGGCGCGTCTAATCGTCGTTTATTGGAGAAAACCGATTACTGGCAACGCCGCGGCCGAGCGTTGCGACATGTTACAGTCGCCGTCGCCGTGGCTGTCGCCGCAGCTTGGTCTGAAGCTTACAACAACCATCTAAAGAGAATATATTTGTTCATGTATCTGTAAATTTAAAAATAATAAATAAATTAACCATACTTCTCTTCAGTCGCAACGATTTACTAGGACTAAGTATTCATTTGTTTCGCGTATGGGTTTACCCATAAAGTCAAAAGTAGTCCTTAATACATGAGGAATAAAAGGTCAAACAGAAGGTCAGGCAGAGATTAAGAATTTATATTTATTGTAATTCCGACACACCACTTCATATGAATAAGATCTTTAGTAGAACGAGAATGATATTTGATACATAATGTAATAGAAAGAAATAGAGTAGAGTAATAAATAACTGTACTGTATTTGCGGTGTAAATGATTAAATGGATAGTTTGTATGAGGCGTGAGGTCACACCCGTCACCCGTACCTGGCGCGAGGCAGGGACGTACTCAAGTTGCGAGTCACGGAGGGCGATTTCGGGTAAAAACTATAAAAAGTAAATTATATCGATGGAATCGAGTCCGTTTGATTGATGATGAGTGAGCACTTTTTAATTTATTTCGAGGATTCGATCGCTCGACGTCTCATGCTAAAGTCTCATCGGAAATATGTTTTTAAAACTTTAATTTGTACGTAATTACATGAACAGGATTCCGTATACAGTTAAGTATATTAATTGCATAGGTTTTTGTTAGCCAAACATTAGGTGAGGTAGACTAGTTATGCTACTTTCAAAATAGGATCGTTATGAGATGTGCTTAGCACAACTCTAACTACGTTTGTCTGCAAAACCTGTAATGTTCATCTATTTTTTTTATTTAAATTGTTTTTTTCGTGACTTGAGGATTTTTTTGTTTTGTTTTTGGTTAATAAATAGTGTTTTATTTTATTTATTTATATTACTATAATCGTGCAGTTGTGAATTAAAATCTTCTACAGCTTAATATTATAAGCTTTTGATTAAAAAGTCCAATATAAAACGATTCATCGATTTTAAACTCAAATATAATACCAAATTTTCCATTTTCCAATGCGAATAAAACGACAGTGAGCTCTTAAATAAAAGAGAAGCGTAACTAAAGCGTTGCAAGTCACAAAAGCTAGGAGAATGTACAATGATTAAAATTTGTTAACACAAAAACTTACTCAAAATAAAGCCACGTACACAAAAACAAATAATGTTCTCGCGGAACCCTACAAACAATAAAAAAGATCACGGCAACGCCGTGCAGTCGGGCGCGCGGTTTTTTCTTACCGATTTTTGGCTCAGGTGTCTATTAATATTAATTGACGTTTGTGAAATTTGGACTCTAATATACGTAGAACAATGACGAGGCAGTGTTCACGATGAATTATTGAAACTTTTAGGCTTTCAATTTCTCTAAACAAAGTTGATATTATCTATCACTATTATTATCGCTGTTATACATTACTTGGTATAATTTACTAACATACTCCTCATCATCAACTTACCCTTATCCCTTACGGAGGGTCGGCACAGTATGTGCTGCTCTTCCAT